>JANHGC010005871.1:59478-69790 GCA_027560395.1 Boaedon fuliginosus | reverse complement strand
ATAGGACTGTTTTAATTGTATTGTTAGCCACCTTGAGTTCCCTTTCGGTGAAGAGAGGCTGGGTATAAATTTAATAAATAAATAAATAAATAAATAAATAAATAGTTGTGTATATAGTTGATCCTATCAATCTCTTCTCTTTTGCTTACTGTTTATCTTCTTTTCTTCTTCTCCTTTTATTTTTACAATAATTTTATTAATCTTTGGAATTAAAAAGATGTACACTAATACATATTTACAAAAATAAGAGTAAAAAGAAAAAAATTGAAAGTTCAGAAAAGAAGAAAGAAATAATAGAACGAAAAAATAAAAATAAAAAAATAAAAAATATAGTAAAGAAAAAGAAAGAAATTATATGAAAAATTGTCTTTCCCTTTTGTCACATATAAAGTATAAACAATTTTAGTAACATAACATATTCTTCTAAAATACAAATGATCTCTTCGTCCCATATCTCATTTCTTATCAATTAATGAAATGTAAAGCCTCATTGTTCAGTCTTGGAAGCAGCAAAAGCCCATTAAGGGTTATTTGAGATAGTAACATATCTATTTTAACCTTCATCAAATAAATCAATTGCATTGTTTCTATTAATCCTCTCCAATAATGTGCCAGAACTTGATTTATTTTCTTTTTTTTTCCTTTGTCTCTTTTCACAACATTAAAACGTCTCACTTTATTCAAAGATGTCCCCATTTAAAGTACTTTTGTATAAGAGGGAGAAGAGATTGTAACAAGAAAAATAGACTTTGAATTGAATTATCACCATAATGTAGATTATGCGTCTTCTAGTGCTGAGAAAATGTAAAAGTTATAGTTTTCAGATCTGCATCATCCAAAATATTTATAAATTACTGAAAGTTACAAGTTCATAAAATCTCTTAAGATTTTATGTGAGCAGTTAAGATCATTTGAGTTTTTCTCGTATTGCAAGTTCTCTCACAAAACACACACACACATTCTTTACTGATTTTATTTTACATTTAGCATAACATAAGGTGGTCGTTGAGTGAGTAACGAACAGCAATGGAATTTTCTGTAAACGATTTTCAATAAAAAATCTTTCAACAGATTTTCAAATTAGTTCTGCTTTTGATTAAAAGCCTCAGTTTGGGCTTAAATTGGGATTCCTGGCCATGATAATTTTGCTGGGATTTTTACTCATTGGCAACTCTTTGATAGTTAATCATGCCTTATCATAAATCCTCTAGCTTATATATGAAACAAATTAATTTCATATGCTTTGGAGCATGAAATCCTCCAGTTAATTAATAACAACTCACATTCACAGATATCCCCTCCTTCTAACAATATATGCACCCGGAAATTGTTACAGTAAATTATTTTATGCTTGGAAAGTAAATGTGTGGGGGGGGTAATGACAGTTTAACTTATGATCAGATGAAAAGTTTAAGCATTTGGAAATACAACAATGTATATACTCAACTTTATAGCTTATTCTGATTTTGGCAGGGTTGTTGCCTTTTGAAATATAGTTATCTCACTTTATAGTGAAAACTATCCTGCTTTTCAGCTTCACTAATTCTCTTCTGAATTAGAGTCAACTTGAGATTTACATAGAAAGAATGCATTTCACCAATAGGTCAATGTTTTAGCAACTCCTTATCAAACTTACCTCCTTGCATAATGGATGGTTTAAGCTGAATTATGGCGCTTGAGAAGATCCTTATAAGTCCCTTGGACTGCAAGGTGATCAGTCCTAGATTAGATCAACTCTGACTGCTCTTTAGAAGCCAGATCCTGAAGATGAAACTCAAATACTTTGGACACCTAATGAGAAGGAAGGACTCATTGGAGAAGAGTGTAATGGTGGGAATGATTGAGGGCAAAAGAAGAATGGGCCGAGAGAGAATGAGGTAGCTGCATGGAATCATTGAAGCAGTCGGTGCGAGCTTAAAAGGACTCCAAGGGATGGTAGAGAACAAGAAGGCCTGGAGGAACATTGTCCATGGGGTTGCGATGCGTCAGACACAATTTCACAACTAATAACAACAAATAGGACAGGGCTGTCAAACTCCTGGCACATGGGCTGGATGCACTACGCACTGGAGAAGTCCAGTTTAGCAAAGTGGAAAAAAGGCCTGATATGTCATGTGATGATGCTGTGAAGACATGCTATAGGAGATGACTAGACTGAGCCTAATGGAGGGGGCAAATGCATTACCAGTCATGAGTTTCTTCACAACCATGAGAGATTTAAGTCCAGCCCACTTTCAAATTGCCTTGTGGGTAGCTCAGATTCTTATAGAGTGTTTAAGCTTACAATAAATCTTTATATCCATTTGAATGGCCTGGACCTCCTGATTTCCCTGATGCTTGATGCTGCCATTCCAAAGGAAGAAAAGAAAGAAGCAGAGGAAGGAGTAGAGAGAAAAACAAATTCAAGGGTTTTAGATTTAATGAATTTTTTCTTCCTATTTTACCAGCATGGTTCATTCATATTCCAACCTTTCACAGCCATCAATAGTTTTTTTTTTCCTGTAGCACTCAAATCCTAGGCATCTTGAATTAAAAATAACTCTCACTGAGTACAATGACACTTCCAGTAATATAAGTACTCAAGTGATTTAAATATTAAAGAGGATCTATTGAAATGAATATAGAAGGAATAATGGATAAGGTTTGCTTTAAAACAAAGAAAGGTAAGCTGTCAGGAACCAAGGGTTGCGCTTGGCAATAACTGGGATCAAGAATTAGACCAGGCAGAAGTGGGTGGAAGTACAGATGCAAAAGATTAAATTTGCAGAAAATATTCACTCAAAAAGCTGTACATAAATTAATCTGCGCAATTTGTTTCATATGAAAGCAAATAGCAACCAAGCACTTTGATCTTCAAAAAAGAGTTTTGTCAGTGACTTTTGTTGGTAAATGCACCTTTAAAATTTAATAGCAGGGATAGAGAGGACTTGAAGATAGCACACAGCTCCTTAATTTATTCAGTAAAAAGATTGTTCGGGTTCAGGCTAATTAAAATATTAGAAGGCTAAACTACTCCTAATTGCTTCAAATTATTTGAAGAAGTAAGAAATATTAAAAGCTAAAAGACTAACATGATATTCAGGAAAGCAGTCCCAAATGATACCAGGAAAATTTGATTACTTTGATCAAAATTATGCAAATAAATTCTAATCATACCTTTTTTATTTTAATAAATCTACACTGAAAAGATAAGCCTTGATATAAATAAGAAGGATAATATTGGCAGAAAAGGGCAACAGCTGTTTGAATAGGTACTTTGAGTGAAAACTAATCAGGCTTCAGCTTTTTCTCAAGTTAATGTACATCCTTTTCTCTGCCTTTTACTTATTTTGGTTTGCACTCTGTTACTCACAATTCACAATCCTTATTTTTAATATTGAAACATATACAAAGCTTTCTATCACTGGATTACTAATAATGACTTATTTTCTAATAAATATGCTATAACAGCTAGTTTGGTGTACTGGTTAAGGAATTAGGCTAGAAAGTAGGAGATCTTGTATCTAGCTGATTAATATGCAGCAGAGACAGGTTTCTTTGCAGATGTCAGATATATTTTCTACATTAGACAAAATATATTGTTACTTTGGGATCAAGGAGACTTTATTTTCTAATTTTTAACTCAAATGTGGCCACTTCACAGTACCTATTGAAGCACTTCTTACAATTTGTGACTTTTCATTTAATTTGCTGGTGTGCTGTCCTGCCATCTTCATGCTGTAGTCAAATGTTGTTTAAAAAATTCTAGAAAAAATATTGTGAAGATGTAATGGTCAGAAAATTGTAATAATATCAATTTTCACTGATTTAAGTATGAAATCCAAACCAAACACACAATGATTCAATTCGAATAGCTCTATGGAGTAGGTTCATAATCAGCCATGAACGGACATATCTGTCCGTTATATTAGCTCGCTTCAGCCACTAATCAACATTAATGGCAATTTTCAAAGACAAAGCACTAAAATAAAATACAATAAGCATTAAAATTCTTTGCAATGCTCACTGTCAATTCACTGATTTAGAATAGTCTACAAAAAGAGACCATTATGATTTATAATACAACTATCAGGTATGGCATTTAAAAAAAACAAGAGCAAAAGTATATATCAAATTCTTTATACTCAAAGTAGGGTAATAAAGTTTGGATGATTTTAAGAAACTATAATGTTACAGAAAAAGTACACCTACTTTTTGTTTTAGGTATGTGTGGTCATGGTAGATACTACTGAAGAAATATTGGTTTTGCCTTACATTCATTTACCTGTGTTAAATCCCTCAAGAACAAGAATTATGTTGATGATTTCTAAATATATCTTCAAAATATATTAGCTCGTTTCAGCCACTAATCAACATTAATGGCAATATTTTCAAAGACAAAGGAGAATACAAAGTGTAATATTCTAATGTGTTAAGTTAAATGTAAAACCAAAACAAAGCAATGTTAAATAGGTGCACAGTCACTATTTGGTAATCCTGGTTTAGAGGTCATAGTTTATCACATAGCTTATTGCATGTATTCACCCACTTGTGAATTATTCAACTAACCAAGGTTAAATATCTATGACATATAAACGTACATACCAATCAATGTATATTAACTTTGTTAACTTCAAATAATAACTATGTATCACTTCATTCTTTACCAATAATAATCTCTGCAAAGTCAAAAGGAAGTCCAGGATAGATTAGATTGGCTAGTTTTCTAAGCATTTCATTTTAAAAAAGGAATCAAATGCACAATTTTAATATGGCACATTAAAATCTCTTATGATTTTATATCAATTAGAAAATAACTGACACAGAATACTACAATATTTTGGTTTCAAAGCCTTAATGGCCATAGAAAGCTTCTTTAGAAGAGATTCAGATAGCTATTAACCATGTCTTCCTTATTATTGCAGTGAAATGTATTAAATATATCACTTATTATTGCAACAAACTGTATTAAAATATATAATTGATCTTTCTCTTTAATTGCCTTCATCAAGTGGGAAATTGCTGCAGTAGAAATGCTAGTTAATTATATTGCTTCAAATCTATACAGTTATTTACAAGGGTATATATCCTTTATATTAGCCTGCCACTTTTAACTCTTTAAAATCTTTAAAATTCAGCCTGAGACAAGTTATAAAAATACACAAACAGATAGAAACTTTATTATTATCATAATTAGTTTTTTTTTACTGGTAAGAATTGGCCATTTCCACAAAGGCCACAATCTTGGATTTCTTCTCTGTTTTAACATTTTTATCTTATTTATATAAACTGAGTGGCACTGAATTTGCTGCTTTGAGCATCTCAAAGAAAGGGGGGATATAACTAAAGCAAACAAACAATGTGGTTAATTTGTATGAAGACCATAATTCACATATGAGAATACCTGCCAGACTCATCTTCTCACCTTCATCACCAACCTACAGGCTAAAGAATAAAAACTCATCACTATCTATATATATATATTCTTTTGCAATAAGATGGGTCTTGCACAAAGCCTAATATAATTTTCTCAAAATATTTTATTTTTTTCTTTTTGTGGGAACTATTATAACCATAATTAAGAATAAAAATAATAAAAATAATAATATAAGCCAAGAAAAAATAATGCATGATGATTATTAAAATGCACAAAAGGTGCTAACCTTTGCCTATGTCTATAATGTAGTTCCTTCCTTAAACTTTCTTTCTGTTATTGTTATAAAATCTGTTTTGCCAAGTCCTATTCATGTCAAATTCCTAATGTCAGGAATATTTGTACACATTGAAAAATATTTCCACCTCCTTCAATATTAACTGCTACCAACAAATACCATATTTTTCAGTATAAATATGATGCACTTTTTCCACATCCAAAAGTGGGTGCAAATGTTGTGTGTCTTATACAGCAAATGTTGCCAAAGCCCCTCCCACCCACCAGCCACCACCCTTTGGCCTCTGCCTCCCAGCAATTTGCTTCCTTGCAGCAAACAGTCTGTTCCAGCTTCATCACAGTCTGATTAGCACAAGCAGCTGATTGTCGGTTGGATCGGCCTCCCGATGATCAGCTATTTTAGGCTACAGGAATTGCCATAGCCTATTGGTACCTCCATGTGTACCAATTTTGGCCTCTGCATCCCATTTTTTGCCTCTGTTCATCCCGTTTTCAGCCTCTGCATGTCCCATTTTCTGCCTGTTCCAATCCCCGCTGCCTGGAATGGACTGAAAATGGGGTGCACGGAGGCTGAAACCAGGGCATGCGGAGTCTGGAAATGAAATGTGGAGGCTGAAAATAGGGTGCATGGAGGCAGCAATAGGCTATGGCAATCCTTGCAGCCTGAAACAGCTGATCATCAGGAGGCTGTTCCAACCAACAATCAGCTACTTGTGCTAATCAAGCTGTGCTGAAGCTGAAACAGGCTGTTGGATGTTGGCTGCAAGGAGGCAAATTGCTGGGAGGCAGAATATCCAAATATTTTTGTATTTCCCAAAAAAGTGGACTAATGATCCCATAGTCAGAGATATATCCTAGTCCTCTCTTATCAATGTTAGAGATTTATCACATGTAATTCTTGATTGAGTTGCCTAATCAAGTACTTTATTAAATCTCTACTTTAACAATATTTTAGGTGTCTAACTCTGGGAATCTTCATCTGATTTCTTTCTCCTGGTTGTTGTACAACTGCTGAGATATTTGTAGTTCCTCAAGATAGGCTTTAATTCCTTTCTCTTTTCACAAAGTATTTTTCTCAGCATTTTTCCTTTCTTTGGAAAAGAGTTCAAATAGGTTGGAAATCTGCCAAATAAGGTCAGGAGGTGAGTGACAAGCTCAGCATGCCATCTTCTCCAGTGGATTAATAAGGAGTTTAAGGAAATGTCAAAGTGAATGTCTGATATAACTCAGTCAGCCAAGCATATGATTCTAGCATACAGAATGCATCTAATATTAAAGCAATTCAAAATATATTTCAGATATCAAATAAGGTCGGCAGGTACACATGACAAGATAGAAGAAATTTTCTAAGGGTCAGAGGCTTTAAAGAATGCTGATATAATTGGCTATATATTGACAAAAATTAACAAATTATTTCCTGATTGAAAAATATTGACTAAATATACTGAACACACCCATAAAATGTTTATTTCTGAATTCACAATGATACAAACACCAAGGTACCTTATAATAGAGATTTGCAATACTATCACTGAATTATTCAAAAGGTGAGATGAAAATAATAGAGAAGGCAATAGAGTTATGTTATTTTAAGATATCAGCGAGCTATTTTACAGAAAATAAGTTGAAACCCCTTACTGAGCAACTGACACAACGAGGAAGAAGATATAAATAGGGAAGAGGTTTCCATTCAAATGAATTATATTCAGGTCTCAAAGCATGGGAATAATTTTTACTCTTCGGAGATTTGGATAACCTTAACAAAGCCTCCTGTATTGTCAGCACAAAAGATGACTTTCAAGATCCTAAAAGGCACATGTAGCTGCAAGAAGAAGATATAGACGATAGCAAAATAGTTAGAGACATGGACTCTATGAATTATATTTTTATTACATAGTATCAGCTTTATAGAAAAAGTAAAAAAGAGGTTCAATTTTAATAGTGATTGACATTGATTAGCTGCCAGGGAGGATGTTACACAACATCCCCTCCTTAGACCCAGTAGTGGCTCGCAGGAAGTGTTTGCAAGCCTTTTTGTTTCAAATAAGTTCCTATAAGGTCCTAAGGAAGGAGAGCCATCATGGCTCAGTGGTTAAAGACACTGTGCTTGTTACCTGGAAAGCTGATGCCTGGGTTTGAGTCCCAAGAGCTGCACAACAGGGTATGCTGCCATTACTTGTGTCATTTATAGGGTGTGTCACATTTTCCAATTTTCAATTTTCAAACATTAGGGGTACTCAAAAGTTGTGACACGCCTTAGGGATTGTAAATATATTTTGGTGACTTTAATATAATTTAGATATGCTTGGTAAATAACTACATAAGTATCATAACTTTTCAGACCAGCAATTCCCCAGTACCTTCAAAGAAGAACATTATTCTGTTTATCATTTCATTTCAGAGAAAGGCTCAAAAACAGGAAAACCTGCTCAAGTAATTGCAGATAACTTGGTGCAGATAATTTCATGAAGAAGAAAAGCATTGACAAAAGCTTGGAGGATATTAGATGAAATTCTATAAATGTTAATACTGGCTGTGAAGGTGGTGCCATGCACAGGGTAGAGGTCAAACTTGATGGAAGTTGATCTTACGTTTTGGAGAGTTTTTCCTTTAAACCATGTTTTGAAACCCATATTCGACAAAGCCTATTTCAAAACATGGTTCTAAAGCAGGTGTGTCAAATTCAAGGCCTGTGGGCCAAATCCATCCTGCAGGGTGCTTAGATGTGGCCCATTGGAGCTGCCCTAGAAAAAGCAAAGGACCACCATGTGGTGCCTCTTCCAGTGAAAACAGAGCTCAGAAGGGCCAACCATGGTCCTCCTGAGTTCCATTTTTTCTGGCAGAGGGTTGCAGGAGGCTGTTGTAGTCAAAAACACAGTTTGGGAGCCCATTTTCTCTGGCAGAGCTATCAGGCCACCACGGGCATCCCCAATACATGTGACATCAAGCTGGCCATGCCCACCATGCCCATGCTCACCCCAGCTTCCTGAGGTCAACACAAACCTGATGCGGTCCTCAATGAAATCAAATTTGACACCCCTGCTCTAAAGGCGAAATGCTCTAAAACTTAAGAACAATAATGGTGTGTACCACCCTTGCTGATTCAACATCAAAGTAAAACATTCCTGGATTGAAGGCCTATATATTGAAGGCCTATATATTGTTCCAGCCGCAGCAAGTTAGACTACAAAAGAAGACTGTAGTAGATGTTGTTTTGCCAACTATTCAGCACTCAGCATTGTATGCTTTCAGTGAAATGATAATCCAGACAATCTTGTGTTCAACTGACATTCAAGAGAGAAGAGCTGTTGTGCAAAGATCATTGACTTGAGAAGTGCAGAAAATTATGTACTGGGAGATTTTTCTGTACATGCAAGAAAAATGCCTTTAATCAACGCCAGAGCATTCACTCTGATGGAGCTGATTGACTTGTCTGAAGGCATACATGAGCCACCTTTGATGTGCAAACTGATTACATCAGAAATGAAGAAGTTCATTGATGAACCAATGCATGTACCACAGTGGCTCTGTCATGCCCAATCAATAAAGAGATGTGTGAAACAGGTCACAGAGGCAGCAAGCAGACTGTATACACCTGAAAAATGTGAAGGTTATATAAGAGGCCAAGAAGCAAGTCAGTGACTGATGTTGAAGAACAAATCAAAACAAGACTTGATGAAGCTTGCTTAAATATTTTTGTAACTCAGATAATTGCTTTCTGATATTAATTTATGATTGCATGGATAATTTTGTTTTGCTTAGTCAGATAAGATTTTGCAGAATTTCTTTCAATTTTTGTAGCACAAGGTGTAATTTTAAAAAGATAAAGTTAACAGTATTTGGGTTATAAGAGATTTTTGTGGGGAATATGATCAGATGGATTTACCCATACCAAGCTAAATGTTGTACAATTGCAAAAATAACAGCAAATTTGAATTCTTGGTGTTAAAACACATATTTTTAAAACCCTTAACTGAAAAAAAATGCAAAAATTAATTGGCACACCCTATAAATGTCCAAGCCCCTGCAAACGTAGCAGTTTGAAAGCATGCAAATATGAGTAGAAAAATAGGCACCACGTTGGTGGTGTTCCATGCAACTCAGCATATAGTTCTGCTGCCCACATCACCATGGAAATATCTTCAGACAATGTGGGCTTCCTTAGCTAAGAAATGGAGATAAGCAGCGCCCCCTAGGGTTGAATATATCTAACCTTTATCTTTAACCTTTATATGGTCTAAACAGGGGTGTCCAATCTTGGCAACTTTAAGATTTGTGAACTTCAACTCCCAGAGCTTCCATGCTGACTGTGTAATTCTGGAAGGTGAAGTCCACAAATCTTAAAGTTGCCACGGTTGGACACCAATGGTCTAAAGAATAGGAGGACAATTGGAATGAGGGCATTAGAAGCCACAGGAGGACATAAAAGACAGGAGGACCAGTATGGGAGGAAGAACAGAAGGAGGGGAAAACCTGCAAACGTTTTCACTAAATAAGATAAAATGTATCAAGTGTAGTTTCAGAGGGTTTATGGTTAGACCAGTGGTTCTCAACCTGGGGGTCGGGACCCATTTGGGGGTCAAATGATCCTTTCACAGGGGTCACCTAAGACCATCGGAAAACACATATTCCCATATGTGGTCCCAAATAATTTTATGGTTG
>JANHGC010005870.1:87048-102939 GCA_027560395.1 Boaedon fuliginosus | reverse complement strand
ATAAATTTAATAAAATAAATAAATAAATAAATAAATAAATAAATAAATAAATAAATAAATAAATAAAGTAATTCTAAAACAAGAGGGGTGAAAAAGGAAGGGAAAAGAGAATGTCTTTTTAATTATATCAAATAGTGCTTTGAACTTAAATAATAAAGATTTTAGTTCCAGTCCTAGTTCAGCCAATTATATACACTCATTATTCTTGAATCAGTTCAGGTCTTTTCACTTGGGTCTTCCTACTTTGAACAAAGATGATGTAGAAAGAGATGAAAGTGTCTATATTGGTAGACAACAAAACCAAGTTGGAGGCTTTTCAATGGCATAAAGGTATTTTTAATTTCTTCGCAGGAAAGGTAGATACTGAAATAATAATAAATAAAAATATTAATACTACTACTATTGTTACTAAATGTTTCTTGTACCAACAACAGAATTATGGAAGAATATGGATTTAGCAATATATACTAAAAAAGTAGTAGTTGGGAGAAAGATGAAAAATATTAGGTAAGATGGAGATACCTGAGGCTGATCTTCTTCAATGATTTTCCATGTCCTCTTTTTACTTTCCCACTTTTTATATTTTATACTTTTTGCCTTTCAAAATATACTCTATCCTTACCCTGATTTTTTTTCTAGACATATCAGATAACTCTGGCTCCATCTAGTGAATTTTTTTAGTCATATTTTTTTTTCTGTAAAATTTAATCCACAAAGTGATGTGTTCAAAATGATTTCAATGAAGCTCCAAAGTGGAGCAGTCCTGGTCCCTCAACTAGGCAGCAGATGCTATCTTGGAGGTGACAGCAAGATAATTGGAAAAGATAACTGCATCTCATGTGACCCATCTAGCCTAAACTAATCTGCTGCCTCCAGATGTGGAAGAACATGTTCCATTGTCACTACTGAAGAAACACTCGTCTCCCAGTCTCATCACTTTTTGTAAATGGAATGGAAGGAACACCTTGTTAAGCAGTTCTGTACATGCTGTTATATCAAAAAGTCACTGGCTGGAATCAACAGCTATCTACTGGGCATATTCTGAAGCTGCTCTTCTCCGCAATCTTACTACCATACTAAGGCTCCCAACATAGTCAGGAGCGACCAGAAACGCTTCCCTAGATGCTTACTAAGCTGTTGACTTATATGGCTATTTATAATATTTTTGCATTTTGAATGTCACTGCAATGCATGTACCTCTTTGTGGTTTGAAAGCAGGCAACAATATATGTAGAGTTGCAAGATAATGTGTAGAGTCTAATTTACATTGAATAACAGGAAGATGCTTAGAATACAACCAAGCTTTGATTACTCTTGTGTCCAAACTAACAAATACTATCACCTGAAGGCGCCTTGAAGGCAGGACAAGAAGCAATGCATGGAAACTAATCAAGGAGAGAAGAAAGCTAGAACTAAGGAGAAATTTTCTGACAGTGAGAACAATTAATCAGTGGAACAACTTGCTTCCAGAAGTTGTGAATATTCTCAACGCTGGAGTTTAAAAAAAAAAGTGGACAACCATTTGTTTGAAATGGTATAGACTTGGACTAGAAGATCTCCCAACTATGTTATTCTGTTGTTCCTATTAGCAAGAACATGATATGGTTGTAACTAAGTTGAATAGCATAGTCTATTCTATCTCTAGCTTACTAAAAGACCATGATGTGCATTTGAAGTGAAAGTCTAGATTTAATTATAAATGAAAGGTTAACTTTATCTTCAAAATAATATTTAAGTGAGGTATTGTGAACATATTATACTTCTCAACATCCTACCTTTGCAGGGTCAAAACCTGGAATATAGATAATAAACTTCATGTCTGATGCTTTTCATCAGATTATTTCCAGATTTAAAATAATTCTGATTGTATTTAAATATTTAATAATGTTTAAATAATAAACACTTTAAAGTCTTGGCATATATTTATATCAAATTCTGAAAAGAACAGCCCAATGGTTAATTCATACATATACATATACAGGCTGAATATGTATCTAAGAATAGTCCAATAATTTTTGGACAAGAATTTGTATGAATTCCATTTTCTTGGCTAAAACAAGCACATTTTGCATGCTTCCACAGGTGATCTTTTCAGTCCAGTTGCTAATAAAGAGCATGTTCTACTTGAAAATAGCACAGTATTTATGCAGCTCTAAGAGTGGGTTTACCCTAGTCTGCAGGAGTCCAGTGTTGGCAGCTATGCAACTTTGGAAAACCAAATTAGACTGTAATCTTGACACTGAGCCATGTATCGGCAATGGGCAATCCCCAGATGAAATTCTTCTGGCTGCTGTCCATTCTGCAAGTGTGTTTATATCCAAGATCATGCTGTCAGCCATGGAAGCCATATAGCCATAGTTTTAGATACTTCTAGGCTGCCACAGTTAGAGCCTGGGAATTTTGGAGGAGGAATTTTTAATGAGTGGTAGTTTAGACAAAATACCATTCTTTTCTTGTTTCAAGGTTATGCCATCATGCACCTGGGATAGGAGTGGTTGAAAGAATGTCTCCAGTTGGGACGATTGGTGATTGGACCATGTGATGGACTGATGGGTGCAAGGGGATGGGTTTTTGATTTTCAGTTATGCAGGGGAAACCTGGGACTTTTAGATTTGGGTTTTCCCAGATGTTCCAACATGACTTCTCTAATAAATTCTTATTTGGATGGATTTTGTTTCTGAGTGCTGAATGTATATGGGGAGTTTCATTGGAACACTGACACATGCATATAACATTTTTAGTTCTTGTTAGAACTTGGGGCAGTTTTATATGAATCTGCTTCATGTATGAATAGGTTCATGGAATTTTGGACAGATATGATAATGGAGAACATGTTCTGTCACACCCTTCAAAATGAATCATGAGTGCATGATCAGTGCGTGAACAACCAAAGATAGATACAGGAATGAGTGGCAGTGGGAGGGTTGCTTTACAGAGGTGGCCTCTTTACAATTCCCCAGGTAGTTACACTTATATGATCTTCAAAAAGTTAAAGGACATTGGAACTAGTTAAAACACGAATAAGAGATCACCAGCAAATTCAAGAACAGTAGACTAAACTATGAAATTAAAAGAAGACAATGGAAAACAGTTATACATTGCTGCCAAGAAAACTACATGGATTACATGTTGCCAAGAAAATACCATCTAATTAATCAAAGCTTGACTTCAGGAAGTCTTTGTCTTCTGTCTCTGTATATCCAACTAAGTCCTAAAGCTCTCCCATTAATATCTATTTGTCAAATTTTCTAAAGGAGAGTGGAAAGACTTCTGAAAACATCCATATTAATGAGCCTGAAATTTTTGTCATAGGCCTATATCAACCTGTCATATAGCCATCGTGATAATATCTTTGGTTATCAGAAGCCAATTGAAACTATATTTTAGACTCATATCTACCTTTGTGTGTTTCTGTGGCAACAGCCAGAGTCTTTTAAACATGAGGTTCACTAGTAGTTGGAATATTCTCACAGAACATTGTGCTAATAATATTTTTATTGGACTACTACAGGTGCTTTGGAATAAAAAGAATAATCAGAAACACACTTGCTGTCGTGTAATTACAAATATGATCCCTTTTCCTGTGCTAAAATCTCATATTTTCAACTGATTTTTAAGATATACAAATTCATGAAATTGGGGTATTCCCGAGTAGTGGATTTATTCAGTCTCTGGTAAGAAAAGGCAAGACCTGACAAATGAGCAGTAGCCCCTGGACCATCAGTAATTCAAATCAAAAGGACGATGTCCATGAGCTGGCAACCAGGTTTTAGGACCTTAGGTGGCTCCTGCTGACAACCTCAATGCTAGGCCAGGTGAACCATGAAATCATCACGAAGAGACTGACCACACAACAGATATAAGCTATCCCATGTTGATTTCTGGTAGGAGCAACTGAGGAACAGCAAGGGAGACAAAACTTTAAACATGAGGACACAATACTATCATAAAACACAAATTATAAAGTAATAGAATTAGATACCAGCTAGGAATATAGGAGTAAGAACTAAAATCATATATAGTTAACTTACGATAGTTAAGACCCGCGGTGGCGCAGTGGTTAGAATGCAGTAGTGCAGGCTATTTGTGCTGACTGCTGGCTGACTGCCATTTGGCAGTTCGAATCTCACCAGGCTCAAGGTTGATTCAGCCTTCCATCCTTCTGAGGTTGGTAAAATGAGGACCCAGATTGTTGGAGGAAATAGGCTGACTCTGTAAACCACTTAGAGGACTGTAAAAGCACTGTGAACCGGTATATAAGTCTAAGTGCTATTCTTATTGCTAAGATACAATATGAGGATTCAAAATAGAATAGGTGATGGGGAAAGACAGTAAGTAAGGCAGAATCTACAGATAGGAAATAATAGTATAGGAAATAAAACAAGATAATCTTTTATAGTAAAAAATAATAACATATAGTAATATGTTCTCCAATAAAGGAATTATATTGCCTTTGGACTGGTTCTGAAACCATCCCCCAGTAGAACCAGAAACTTGCTGTTGCTAATATTATACAACCACAGATTGTTCAGGCCTCATCAAAAATAGCATGAAATATGTTAATCTGTGGGTGGAATGATGCAAAACCTGACTTTCTAAAAATTAAAAATGTAAACTGCGACCTTGAGAGGAGGAAGCATTTCTGTACTTGGAATTTGCAAAGATTAGTAATCACACAATCAGGAGGAAATAATGAAATTAATGAAGAATAACAAATGTGACTGAAAAAAAGAGGAACCACATTTTTTTCATCCTCAGTACATAACAAAGTAACTATTTCAGATATTTTGTTGGGGTTTAAAGAGTCAATACCAAGTATTTCTGGGTACTATATAAATTTCTATTATTGCCTATTTTATTTTATTTTCCAACATAACTAAAGTGTCCTAAAGAAATGGCAACTCAGAAGATTTCAACACCAAGGGATTCTGTGGCAGGTTAAGATGATTGACAGGATCACTGTTTCTCAGCCATGGCAGCTTGGCGAACTTCAATTCCCAGCATGCTGCTAGGGGATTCTGGGAGTTGGAGTCACCCATTTTAAAGCTGCCATGATTGAGAAACTGTTCTAAACAATAGAACTGGATGGCCCATTTTATAAACCCGATTTAAGAATGGCAGGAAATGAATTTTACACCAGTACAAAATATGACTGCACATTGGACATCCACAAAGAAAGGGAGGAGATCTGAACCTTTTCTCTGGTCAGCAAATAATTCTGGAAGAAACATGGAAAATCAGGAGGCATATGTTGAAATGCTTTGTCTTGCAAAAAAGAGGCATGTCTGTTTAGCTGGTTAGCATAAAAATCTGGAATAAGTCTATCTTGCACCATCTATATATATAAAACAGAAGTCTGATGGTGGTGGTGGTGGTGGTGGTGGTGGTGGTGGTGGTGTGTGTGTGTGTGTGTGTGTGTGTGTGTGTGTGTGTGTATGTATGTTTGTGTGTGTGCGCGCGCTCTATACAAACCCACACCCCTGCATCAATCTCGCCCAAATTTCACACATACCTTTCTTAGGGTTGCAAAATTGCTACTGAGGGTGGGGGGTCATAGGCTTCTTTGCCCCCTATTTCCCCTCAAAAGAGTGGCAAAGGGGACCCCCAACCATCAGCAAAAACAGCATGAAAAAGTCTACTGAGCACGTGCAGGACAGCCCCGTTTTTAAAATGCCACTTTTTTCAAATGGAGCTTAGCTGAGGCAAGGGGGAGGGGAGAACGAGCATTCTTGCAAGCCTCCATTTCAGTGTGCTTGCATCCCAGAAAGCCCAGAGAACACCTCTGAGGCAGGTTTTAAAACTCCACTTTTTTCAAATGGACCTTAGCTGAGAGGCAAGGGTGGAGGGGACAGGAGGAGCACTCTGCAAGGCTCCAATTCAGCCCAAAACGGACTTCAGCTGCTTGCACCATTTTGGCATAAATATACTTACTTTAAAAAAAAAAAAAAAAAAAACAAGCAAGGACTGGTCATCAGCTAGTTTAATATAAACACATTGAGAAAATTGAATAAAGTTCCAAATGTTTTACAATCATGAATTCGTCAAATGGTAGCTCAGAAAACAGAGCTAACACTTCAGCTACCAAGGATGATGTTACCTAGACTGGTAATGAAACGTCTGCAAACAAGCAATCAGGTTCAGAGAGCACCAAGGACTGCATAGATTAGAAAACATGTTAAATGCTGGAATTATAGCTACCGTTAAATGAACAAAGCAATAAAATAGATAATAGAGTTTTGGAATTTAATACCTTATGATTCAGAAAAAAATATATATTAGATTTCAGTATAAATGATCAACAAAACATAAAGTACCAGTATTATAAATTTTCACAGGAACAGATCAACAAAGTCAGCCATCTGGCTGTTATACATTAGTCTGAAAGGACATCTAGCGGTGAATAGTTATTATTGCAGCTGTAAAAAGATAATGTAGGCTCTATGTGTCTTAAGAGAATCACTCAAAACCATAACTGGTTTATTACAGCAGATATCTTCCAGGGAGAAAAATATGTGAGTGGTTGATATATCTCATATAACAAAAAAGGAAACATGTTCTTTAAAAATGAACGGCAAGAAAAATAATTATTAATTAAATGTTCATACCTTCAGAGTAAGAGGACAAAACTAAAATATGGAAATTACACTGCAAACTATCTCGTGGTAAGCCAAATGACTATTAGCCTTAGCTTTAGCCTTGCTACATTTTTTGCTCTCTTGGATGCTAATTAGACAAAGAATACATACAAGCTTCATCGTGTATGGAGCAAATGGGGGAGAAAACTGAGCATTGGTGTGGGATTGGAATGAGAAAACTCTGATTAGTCATGAATCTTCCAATCTTCCATGTCTTTTGAGGTCATTTTGAGATTCAATATCTTGTGCAACCCTTAACACCTTGACATTATTAGATCATGTTCAGGTCTACCTATCGTGTTCTACCACAAAAACATCAGGATACCAGCCTTGCAAAAAGTCAACAGGGTCGGGGCCAACCTAATTTTTGGGTGATATTCTGGAGGGCAGGAGCATGGCAGAAAAGACCCACTTCCAGGTCCCTGACAGCTGACACTCCTTGGGTGGTGGGGCCTGGAGTATACCCATCCTGACATATCAGAATGGATGGGTTGAAACAACTGCAAGAAAATGGTTGCTCAGGTAGCTGGGTTCCAAGCCATGAAGAGATTTGAAGGTGACAATCAGCACCTTGAATGGCATCCACTGGCCACCAATGCAGCACATGAAAATAACTTACACAATTTATTACCCATGTTGTCCGGCTTCAAACTTCAACTACACACATGTGTAAGAAGTCAGGACCCTCCTCTCAAAAGAATGAAATGCTTTTGAGGAATATTTTTAAAAGACAGAATATTATATTTCCCAAAGGAAAAAGCAGAAACATGTATTTTTAAAGGGAGAAAGCAGCCCCCAACTTCCTTAATAGTGCACAGCAGATGTAAGCACTTAAGAGATAAAGAGATAGATAGCTCTATTCATAAGCAAATATGCTCACTCAAGACACAACAAAAAGTAGGATTAGCCCTCAGCCACAATAGGAATTGCCCAATGCCCCTTCTACCCTCAGAAACTTAACCAAACTTACTCAGAAAAACACCTAGGATTTGTACTTTGCCTATAGAACCGACTATGGCCGCTGCATAAGCCCTAGATGGGAGTCTCTTACAACAGCCAGTAGAATACATGTTCTTGCACAGGAACAGGAAGTCCAAAGCCCAAAATAAGGTAAAATAAACCCCACTCTCAACTTCATGTGGCCACCAGTACCATGTGCTTGGTGGTTCTGTTCATCATTAAGCTATCTTTCCAATCAGCTTCCATTTTGTCTCCAGTGCCTTTCTCCTGACATGATGGAACTGAACCAGCTGGCTATTTCTTTCCACACATGCACACCCAGTTTCTTGGGTGGCTATCAGTTTACTATAAGGCTGAATATTTAAGTGAAATGGGGAATGTAAATGAAGCTCAGGAATACAAGCAAAGCTGAGGCTTCCCTGCAAGATTTTCTTTGAAAACAGAAGCACAACAATGAATCATCCAGAGTCACTCCAAGGTTTCAGGGTCAGATCAAGACTGTCTCCTTTGTCACTAAAGGCCAAAGATTTAAAAAGCTGAATCTAAACACAAATATCAATTCAATTCAATACAGTTTATTAAATTGATACCCGCATCTCTTCCCCAATCAAGGGGAATGCGAGGCGGCTCACAACACAATCTAAAGACAGTAAAATAGAATAATACAGTAAAATACAACCATCATAAAATGTTAAAAATAGAAACTCTGCACTAAAAACCATCAGAACACAATCATACAAACAGGCATATGACCATTCTTACAGGGGAGTCATTCAATTCCTTACCCACCAGCAAAGCCAGGTATTCACAGCTCAGCAGAAGGCCAACAAATTTGGGACGGTTCGGATTTCCACAGGGAGCTGGTTCCAGAGGATTGGTGCTGCCACAGAGAAGGCCTTCAACCGTGGGCCTGCCCGCCAGCATTGCTTCGCTGACAGGACCCATAGGAGGCCGGATCTGTGAGATCTAATGGTGGGGGGTATGTAATGCTCTAGCCAGATGTTTTCAGCAAAAACAACAGAGGCAGAGCATATTCTTATAAAGGCTACTGCCAGCTGTCACTATTAGTGACTCACTAATCAAAAAGTTTACTTCTTTGCCTCTCTACTTATCTCATGCATGGCCTGTGAGAACCTACATCCTACTACTCTGACTCTTCCAAATGTCCATGTTTGTTCAGTCAGTGAAGTTGATATATCACAAGTTCAACTGGAATTTCTTCAACATCAGGGACAATCAGCAGACTCTCCCAGTCCAGAAAGGGCATACCTGAAATATAATCTCAAAATGCCCTTTAGCCATAGCTAGTAGCCCTAAGTAAGTCTAGCCATAAGTCACTTCCAGCCATAAGGCAAGAGGACTTCCAGATTGTGCACTGGGCCTATCTGAGGAGTGCCATTCCATCCAAGACCAAAGGTGGAAAAACACTACAACAGGAGGATTAAGCACCCCAAACCAAGTTAGGGATTGTTGTGTGGTTGCTAAGATTCAACAATGACTTGATGGCATATAATCAATCAATCCTTTGCTTCAACACCTGGAATGGCCCATGAGTGCCATCTACTGACTATAAGTCACCTTTCTAACCCAACCAAAACCTTTTGCAGAAAATGGAATGTTGATTTTCTCTCATAATAAAGCACTGGTGAGATGAAGGCAGAAATCTCAAAATATAAGCAAGCATGTACTGTTTTGTATGGAAGTAAAGTCCCAATTCAACATAAAAGGAAATATCTTAAAATCAATATATAAAGAAATGATAAATGCTATTTTCCATGTTTTAAGCCTTCATTAAAAACTATGGTTGATGTTCCCTTTCCTTTCAGATCCATTGTATTTGTTGATGCAAATGTTTTGATTAATTCTTTTTCTCCTTGTCCTTGCCCAAATTAAGTGTCAGTCCAATTATTCACAGTCCCAGAAAATTATACTTCTAGGGAACATCTCAGAACACCATCTGTGATACACTGCGTCTTTTTCATGGGTATTATAATTAACAAATTGAGCCATTTAATTGTTTCATTTAAGGCCACCAAAGAGAGAAGGAGCAGCCCATTTCTAATAAGCCCATGGTTAATTTTCTTTTACAGTTTCAACCCATTAACTAAAGCCAATATGTTTACAAATATGAAGCAAAAAATCAATGTGGTCCACATAATTAGCTCTATAAATGGCTTTTGATTTGGCTGTAAATCTTAGGAAGATACTAATTATACTTCACATAGACCTACATTCAAAGTAAGTGAGAGTACATGAACTATAATCAACAATGTCTGTAGTTAAGGAATGTATAATGATGCATATATATATTGTTCTCTAAGATACTTGTTCTGCCTTATAATAATCAAATAATTACCTCTGGGAAAAAATGTAAGTCTGTAGTAATCATTCTATCTGACTATACAATAGCAATTTTCAAAAGTAAGAGACATCAAAATCATTTTTTTCCTCAGAGATCAGACTTCACAGTCTTTGTGAGAGTGACGAAAATTCTTTAGTAGAAACGAAAGCAGTCCAAGTGCTTCAATACTTCACTAAATCCTTCCTCAAAGTTTATTCATATTTACTGAATGATTAACTTCAAGAGTGTTTCTACCCCAACATAATCTTTGATGAGGCTGAATCATGTTCAAGTTGCCAATAAATTCAGTATTTTATTTTGCAACCAAAGAATTTCTGCCAGTTTCATCTGTTTGAAGGTATCATCTATTTCAGCAGTAGGGATAATTGAGAGTTATTCATTAACATAAATAATTGTCACCAGAGAAGCTTAATTTGTTGAGAAACATTTATTTTCTCTGGAAACTTCTTTAGCTCCACTTTTCTTTTTTTCTCATTCAAAACAGCTTATGTTTTCTCTTATCTCTTCTTTTTGAGTTTACTATCTATATCTATCAAAGAGAAGTGTGTGTTTGTGTGATTGTGGATTTGTGGGTTTGTGGGTAATGTCCTCAATAGGCTCTTCCATGCCAGCACCAATCTGGACCAAACTTGGCATACACATACCTTACCCTCTGACAACAAACAGTGTGGGGGTCACGAATGGGTTTTTGAGTTCTTTCCCCCCGAAATTTGGTGCCAAAGTGCACCCCCTGACATTTAACTGCCAACTTCTACTGAGGCCTGAAGCTCTCCAGCCAATAGGGGCAAGGCATGAAAATTGGGCAAAGAACTCTGGGAATTGTAGACTGTAGCAGGCAGGGAGGGACCAAGGAAAAAAGGAAGGGTGGAAGGGTGGAAGGGAGACAGAGGGAAAGAGAACTGGGGAAGGAAGGAAATGCCTGCTTTCCACAATTCGGTGGTGGCACTGGAATCTCCTTTGTGTGGTTATGCAACAGCAGCACAATTATTTTCACTGAACAGTTGATTGGTGCCCAAGTCACCACGGCTCTCCCACATAATGTTGCTGCATGGTTGTGTCTCTCAATGGTCGTGCCTCCCCTGGCAGTGGGGAGCTGCTGTACAGGCAGTCCTCACCTCACGACCACTGTTGAACCCAACATTTCCATGGCTAAGTGATAGGTTGTTATGTTTTGGCTCCGTTTTATGACCTTCCTTGCCATGGTCATCAAAGTGAATCCCTGCCATTGTGAAGTTAGTTTCCATAAAGTCCTTGGCCTACAAACCCAATTGAGCCCAACATTTCTGTGGCTCAGGCAAACATTTATTTGGTGAATTTTGAACCCGTTTGATGATGGTTTCTTGCCACAGTCATTAAGCGAGTCAATGCCATTTAAGATAGGGACATGGTTGTGAAGTGGATCTGCCTTCCCCCATTGATAGTCAGAAGGTCACAAAAGCAGATCACGGGACATAGCACCCATCATAAATAAATTAAGAGAAGGACAAGGAGCACCAGGAGGAAAGAAAAGGGGGAGCGGAAAGAAAATGATGAAGAGAAGGAGGAAGAGAAGGAGTGAAGAAGAAGAGGAAGAACAAGGGTAGAAGGGAGAAAAACACGAAGAAGAAGAGGAGGAGGAGAGGGGCAGAAGGAGGAGGGGAAAGAACACAACAAAGAGGAGGAGATAGAGAAGAAGGAGGGAAGAAGAGAAGGAAGAAGAGGGGAGGGGCAAGACAACAATGAAGAGGAGGAGGAGGAGCAGGGAAGAAGTGGAGCAAGAAGATCAGCAGGGGGAGGAGGGAAAACAACAGAATGAAAGGATGGGGAGGAGGAGACAGAGGAGAGGAGAAGGAGGGAAAAGAACATTATGAACAAGAGGAGGATGAAGAGGAGGAGGGGGATGAAGATAAAGAGGGGGAAACCACCTGGGGTTATTATTACCACCCATCACATTTTCAAGCCACTTTTCACTCAACCCCAACCACCACAATTATAATTCTTAAAAAAAAATGAACTAGGCCGGATAATCAGCTAGTATTTTATAAGGTAACCTTTTATAAAACTTTGGTTACTTCCCAATCTATTGTCTCAAGGGTGCTTTTTCAAAACACAACTGGACTTTGTTTTTCCTTGAAGATATTTTACTTCTCATCAAAGAAGCTTCAGCACTGAAAAAGCTTTTTGGATGAAAAGTGAAACATTTTCAAGGAAAAATAAAGTCCAGTTGCCTTTTGAAAAGGCACCTTTGGGACAACCATGATCAGCCTGACTGAGAATCTCCATAGACTGCACCTTTATTGTGATCATTTTCAAAAACTTATTTTAATTTCTTTTTACAATCCACCCATCTATCCCATTTTTTTCTGTAACAAGATTTCATTTAATCTCCATCTGAACAAACTGATTTATCTTTGAAAACTAATCAAGTTAAAAAATAACCACCATTGTCTGTAAAAACTAATCTGCTAAGGGCCTGTGAGAACTGATTCCTTTTATCTACAGTTTGGCTTCAATAAAAGAGAAAACTGTCAAATCAACATCCAACATTCTTGGGAGAAGCTGGCATTGTGTAAATCCATAGAAGAAAAGCTAACAAAATTATGCACAAATTATTATTTCAGAGCAAGTAAAATCAAAGCAATTGATTCCATTAAGTCATACATAAATTAGGCAGAAAAATGTGCCCACGACAAATATCCTCTATTCATTTTCTTTATTAACTAAAATATTGTTTTGTCTGGGATAACTAAACCATAGCATAACATTGGTAGTAAGACAGACAGACAGACAGATAGAGAGGCACACACACACAGAGAGAGACACACACACAGACACATACACACACACACTTGTTTGGAAGACCAAAATCCAGATGCCTGTAAAAATTATAATGTTTTGAAAGGTGGCAAAAGGACAACATTAATTACATGACTGAAGAATTAAACAATGTTCTTCAATATGTATTTTAAGGAATATGAATGTGACACTTCAATTCTTTTAAAGAAGGTATGCATTATTCCAAAGATGCTTGTTTAAAAGCCAACTGGACTTTTCACTTCTTATCCAGGAAGCTTCTTCTGTTCTTCATTCAAGAAGCGAAATGTCTTGAAGGAAAAACAAAGTCTAGTTGTCTTTTGAAAAAGCACCTTGGAACAATCATGAAGTGGATGACTGAGAATCTCCATCGATATTGAGCTATGCATTCCTTCCCCTTTCAGCTATCCTCTAAAGCTGCCACCTAAACCCAGGAAAAGATGCAGCTGCTTTAAAGCAGATATTGTGCTTGTATCCCTGCATGATCCAAATAATATTTTTGATATAGAATTTAAAGCACTATGGGGACTTACTGGATAATCATCATATTATCTACATTTAATTTCAATTAAGTAAACACATAATTAACCTTTTATCCTTATACACTTGCTCCTTTTCTAAATACAGTCTTCAATAATCCATTCATAGGCTATGGTAGCCCTTGGCCTGGAAAAAAAAGTTTTGTATGCTAGGTATAGACTTATGAAAATAAAATCATATAATCTAAAAAAATGAAATAAGCATAGAAGTTTACAATTTTTATTGTATAATTGCTACTGTAAAGATGACTGAATAATAAAATATAGGGGGCTACCACATTAAAGAAACTAAGATGGAAATGTATGTACAGTGGTGCTGAAAAGGTTGTGAAACCTTTTGAATTTTCAAATTGAAAATGAAAATGAATTTTCAATATTTCAGCATAAATATGCCCTGTTCTCCACACAAATTCCAAGACTAGATAAAAAGAAAATAACTGGCAAATATATGAACTCATATAATGAGATAAAATAAATACAATAATGTTTTTAAGTAGCAATGGGAATTAACCATATTAATAATGCCAGAAAGAGTATTTATGAGAGCTAATCGGTGTGGCCACGTTCTGATTGTTAAACCCCCAAATGCAGCAGCAAAATATGAAAACATAGTATTCCATGATTGCATATATGTAACATCCTATCCTGTGTTGGCACCATCCTATCCTGTGCCTCCTTCTAGATCGAAGGCTCTATGTTTTAGATCAGAGAAACACAGCTTGAGTCATTCTGAGGGCAGCACCATGGAGACCCCAATCCAACCGTACTGAAGTGAGAATAATCATCATCTTTGTTTTCGGCACTACAGTTCTATCTACCAATTAAAGGAAAACACTGCATCTTTTGTTTTCTTTTTTAACAGATGGGAAAGCAAATGAAAGAAGGAAGTTACTAGTGCATCTGGGGCCGAAGGCCTACTTTTTTTTCTCTCTTTTTTTTGCCTTTTGGGAATTTGGATGCTTTAATGTTTGGAAATCTTAAAGTTTTTAAGAAGAGATTAGACAACCATTTGTCTGAAATGCTATAGGGTTTACCGTTTGAGCAAGGAATTAGACTAGAAGACTACAAGGTACCTTCCAATTCTGTTATTCTGTAATGTATGCAGATTCACCACTTAAAATCCCATACAGTGGGAATTGTCTCAATAGTGTGTGTGTGTGTGTGTGTGTGTATGTGTTTTAAGGCATCAGTGGTTACCTTAAGCATCTGCAATGCTTGAGAAATTCATTTTGTTCTCAGTTTACTTAAGCATACCAAAAGTAGAAGATGAGTACAAACTACTAGCTGTATCTACTTAGAGGTGTGAGGGCAAGGAGGTTCTGTGTCTGCAAAAGAGATTCTTAATTGCTACATGTGGTCATGGGCATACTTTTTGTATATCCATTTTAGGATAATTTACAGCTTAGATCACATTCAAACATATGTTGCAGTGCCTATGTCCAGATTTTCCAGCTATAATCCTGTATCATGTGCCAGAATGAGAAGAAATGAAAGGAAAAGTATTTTTGTTCTTTAAAAAAGAGTTCAAAT
This sequence comes from Boaedon fuliginosus, assembly GCA_027560395.1. Taxonomy (NCBI): domain Eukaryota; kingdom Metazoa; phylum Chordata; class Lepidosauria; order Squamata; family Lamprophiidae; genus Boaedon; species Boaedon fuliginosus. The sequence continues at coordinate 88,120 of JANHGC010005870.1, read as the reverse complement.
TAGACTTTAATGAAATGTCTTTAAATATAGTGAAGGGAAAAATCAAGCAGAGGCATTAAACTCTGTATCTGCATACCCACAGGCAATTATACACATATACCATCATTTTTTCAGTATAAATCAGTGTGGCATTCAATTTAGATCAGCATAATTGCATCAAAGACAGAAAATTACAGGCTCTTAAAATGCCAGCATATTATCATCATGTGTTCTGCAACATGATTGCAAGGCACAACTGAAAAACATTACCCTTATGTGCAACTAGGAAGGAATGAGATATGTGTATCATTGTTTATGTACACCTAAGTCTGCAGGCTGAATTCCAGATGATGATCACCCAGTTAGTTTTGCTTTTCTACACTTTAGCAACCACAGCAAACTGGAAATTCAGCTTAAAAAGTTTATATGAGTATTAATACAACGGGATCTCATTTCAATAGACTAATTTAGATAAAGCATCCATTACAATAGAAGGTATGTCAATGAGATGGTTGAAGTTATTTGTGTCATAACATCACTATGCCAATAATGCAACCTTGGTCTAGTTTGTGCACAGTGTACTGTATCAAGGATCTGTAAAAACAAAAGCCTTCACTGTATCTACTGTCCCCGCAAAAGAGGCTGAAAATTAGGGTGCATCTTATATTTTGAATGTAGCCCCGCCAACCTGTCATTTTCGCCCTCCACAGGCATCTGTTCCAGCTGCAGAGCACATGGCAATCTCCATGCCTGTTCTTCCCATTTTTAGCAAGGCTGCAGGGATCCTGCCTCCTCACAACAGTAGATGGGGAGTATTAAGAAGCAATCAGCTGCCTTAATCAGTCTGTGTTAAAACTGAAATTGAAACTGAAACAGGCTGTTTGCTGCAAGCAAAGCTCAGGTTTTTGTATCTTGGATTCATTACAACTGTGAATTCTTGAATGAGCCAAGGTTAATATTACAGATAATCGGTAAGTAATCACGATTTTTTAACTAATTTCTAAGTTTTTTTTCTGAATATCTTAGACAAATATCTAGAAGAAATTGGTAGAGTATAAAAACAACCAGGAATACATGTAAGCAATGTAGAACA
>JANHGC010005870.1:74172-86948 GCA_027560395.1 Boaedon fuliginosus | reverse complement strand
CTCCGCTTCGTGCTTCTGGGAGCAATGTGCGATCCTGGCTGCCTTCTCTGATTAAATACTGGTGGGGCTGTGTCCTGTTTGGCTGGAGGTCTGGCTATGTTCGGATTGGTCGGTGGTAGCGTTCTTCTCCTTCTTCAAAAAGAGTAAGACCCTCCTTGAAAATAAGCCCAAGTACTTATTTTCAAGTCTAAAAGAAAATCAGGCTCAGTCTTATTGTCGGAGAAACACGGTACACACACACACACACACACACACACACACACACTGGGTAGGATCGGCCTCCTGACAACCAGCTGTTTCAGGCTGGAGGGATTGCCATTGCCCATTGCTGCCTCCATGCGCCCCCCATTTTGCACCCATTCCGATTTCCGCCACTCCCGGCAGACACCATGTGAGGTGCAAATCCTTATTCAGGATTGACCATTGCTGAAGTGGAAGTTCAAAGTTTGGCTTTGTGGGGTCCTTTGTATGTCTTTCTATGGCCGGGCATTCAGTGACCGATTTGGCTACGACGGGCTGTGAAGGTAAACAACCTCAAAAGGAGAAGAATGGGTTGTGAGAAACAGCTTCACCATTTTGCCTTCTTGGTAAATGTGGGTGTTGTGACAGACCCCAACATATGCACCGTGGCGGCCATTCTGCATCAGTGCCCCTGACATGTTGTAATTACCTTGGGTGAGCCTTGAAGAACGAGCAAAAAAAATGGCAAAGAAGGTTCTGGAAATTTGGTACGGCTTACGCTGGGGCCTGTGTTCGTGTAAAGATTCATTTAGGCATATTTATAAAAAGAAACATGGATAATGTAAGTTTTGGACTTCCCCTGGAGTTAAATATTGCCTTTTGATTTGAACGTCTCCTCTTCCCCTTACCTGTTAAATAAATTCTAGTTATGTTTTACATCTCAAGAAATGGTTCAGATTTCTCTCTCTTTTTATCTCACATATCCTTCAGAAGTTGGTCCCTCATGGGCCAGAGGAGGGATGTACTGTTTTGAAGCTTAGAAATCATTTCACAGCTATCCTATTATTACGAGAACTGAGATCCCATAATTCCACATATTGCAAACAGCTTCTGATAGAGAAAGTGAGTAAACAACTGGCTCTCAAGCTACAGTGAGTGACATTTTCAATAAAATGTTTGAAGAAAAGCAACCAGGAATGAAACTGAAAGAACTGACATTTTACTTCTGCTATCTTCTGGGTAAACTCTTTCTGGGTGCAAGAGTTCCTGTAACTATGACTGTGAATGTAGATTACATGGGCCCAGAAAACAGCAGGAAATAGCTTAGTTCAAATAAACAATAATACCCTTCTCTCCTACAACCTTCTTTCAGCTCATTCCTTTCTCTTAATGTTACCCCTTTGTTTTTCTGTTTACCTTTTCTTTCATCTGAGCCATACCAATCCTTTGCTCACCTGGACAGGTAATCTTTCTAGGTTCCTAAATCAAGGAGAGCAACAACCTAGAACTAACGAGAAATTTCCTGAAAGTTAGAACAATTTCTGAAAGTTAGAACAATTAATCAGCCAACAGAAGTTGTGAATGCTCCAACGCTGGACAGTGAGGACGGTCAGTGTAATTTATTTATTATTTATTTATTTAGATTTATACCCTGCTTCTCTTCCTCAGTCAAGGGGAACTAAGTGATAGCTTGCCTTCAAAAGTTGTGGGTAATCCATTGATGGAGACTTTTAAGAAGAGATTGGACAACCATTTGTCTGAAATGGCGTAGGGTTTCCTGACTGAGCAAGGGGTTGGGCTAGAAGGTTGGGCCTTCTCTGTGGCTGCTCCGACGTTATGGAACTCACTCCCAGCGGAGATCAGAACCATCTCCAGCTTGCCGATTTTCCGCAAGGCACTGAAGACCTGGCTTTGCCGGCAAGCGTGGCCTTGACCATCTTGTTCCCTTCTCCTTTCCTTCTCCCCCCTCGTGTATGATTGAGTGAACGTATGAGTTTTGATTGTATAGGCAATTGTATTTTTTATTGTATGTACTGCCACCTCGAGTTCCCCCGGAAGGGGTGAAGGGAGGCGGGATATAAATCTAATAAATAAATAAATAAATAAATAAATAAACTTTAATAATATGGCATATATAATATATATAATTATATAAGAAAGATTATATATCCATTTCCCTCTTTTTAACAGTAGATCAATAACACTCTGCTTGTTTTATTATATTTATAGTCTTATTTTAATGTTCTTATTTTATTTAAAACAAAGATGTATTTTAATAATATTATCTATTAATGAACATACCGTATTTTTGGGAGTATAAGACACACTCCCCCCCTCCCAAAAGAGGCTGAAAATTAGGGTGCATCTTATATTTCAAATGTAGCCCCATTTTCACCCTCTGTGTGCACCTGTTCCAGGCTGCAGACCAATGTTCCTCCCATTTTTAGCAAGGCTTCAGGGATTGCTGCCTCTGCATAACAGCTGATTGGGGGTATTCAGAAGCAATCAGCTGCATGCTGAATCAGACTGTGCTAAAACTGAAACTGAAATAGGCTGTTTGCTGTTTTTTTTAAGGAAAGCTCATGTTTTTGTATCTTGGATTCATTACAACTGTGAATTCTTGAATGAGTCAAAGTTAGTATTACAGATTACTGTTAAGTAATCATGATTTGTTTAACTGATTTCAAGGTTGATTTCTCAATATTTTAGACAAATATTTAGAAGAAATTAGTAGAGTATAAAAACAACCAGAAATACATGTAAACAATGTAGAACATATCATATTTAAAATTAGTCAGATTTATATTGCAGTTTACTGTCATCAATAATATGTGATATTTACTTGGCTGTGCCCTATGCATAATACAAGCCTTTAAATATGCCATCCTGTAGTTTAGGACTATTTATGACTGATTTCTCCATCATCAGAACAGTTTTGCGAGGAAAGAAAAGATCCTTAGCTCAGTTTAGTGGCTGGTGGCAGCTTTTTTGCCTCTATTTTGTTGCAAACCAGAAAAAAATACCAGGACATTATGGATAGTTGATATCATATTTGACTTTTAAACAAAGCAAATCCATATCCAGAAGTATTACATGTATAAATTAAATTGGTTCTGGCAAATTGGAAAATTGCCTCTGACAAATTGGCAAATTGCTGGGAGGCAGAGGCAGATTTCACCCCGCCTTGTTTTCTTCCCAAAAGTTAGGTTTGTCTTATACTTCAGAACATCTTATACTCTGAAAAATATGGTACTTTTGAACCTTATGTATCCAAAAAGAGAGTTTTAACATATATTATTCTGTAGAAAAATGCATTTTGCGTATTTAACTTACAACATACAAATTTCTTTGTATATTTTTAAATTTGTATACTGAAAATTGATATATTTCGTCTCAAAAATTCAACAAACTGAAATTTTCATTTATAGAAATAATAATAATAAAAAGCAAGAATATTTCTTTTCTCCTAATGCAAAACTTCTCAAATCCTCTAGATGGTGTACCTATCTTCCTTCAATATCAAGGTCAGGTAGAAACATTTAAAAGACAAGAAAGAGGATAGGCTTCATTTTCTACATTTGGAAAGAAAAGATGGATGGCAGAGTGGTGATGACAGCTGACAAGAATGCTTTAAAATATTTCTCATAGGGCTGATAGAATTTGTGACTTTTAATGGGGGGAGGCTGAGCTCTTCTGCTTTAGCCAAATGACAAGTTCAATGTCCTGCTGCATTTAATAAAATGAAGAGGTAAGCTGGGATTGTGATCAGTGCAAAGCAACTAGACACGAGAGTGTCCCTCATCTGTTGTCATCTTGACCAATAAAAGGAGCATGAAGGTAGAAGATGGAAGGATTTTGGAATTGAATAGATAATTGCAGGTTTAAAAACATTTTAAAAATTATTAGTAAACTTGAAAAAAGAACAGCAACATGTCTTGTGAAATGATAGGATTAGTGTTTTTTTTCTTCATTTCTGAATGCATATTTGATACCACATATTCAAAATAATGAATGCTTTTATCTTGGAAGCAGTTATCTTACAGGAACAGCATGCATAAACAGTTCAATTTTATTTAACAAACAACTAAACTGTTTTTAAACAATGTTTTTAACATTCAGAATGGGAGATGTATCATTATGAGGACACCATTTATTTAAATGGTTTGTTTTGTCCACTGAGTTTGCATTTATGATTTATACAGTACCCTCCCTAAAGTAAGCTCAGAAGACAAACAAATGAATCAATATAGAGTTTTGCTCTATACAGCATCTTATCTAATATACTGACGACGAAGTAAAGTGACTAGGGAAAGCAAAAGGGAAGTAGCGGAACAGCTCTGTTATAGCGACTAAAAGCTGTAGAATAGAAAAGATAGCAATGTCAAAGTGCCCTTATTTTCCTTCTCTTTCACAAGCCTCTTTTCCTTCTACCGCTATGCCAAATCTGTTTTGCCTGTAAAATCGAGGGACAATGATGTTTTTTATTATTCTTCAAATTTCTCTGGAAACTGATCAAGCTGAAGAATAAAAAATGCATTCTGTGAGTAAAAAACAATAAAGTTACAGCAATACATATCTTACATACCCTTGAAATGCAAATGTATGTACTCTGGACTTTCCATGCTACACTCTTAAGCTCTTCTCTGGCTATCCTTACAATAACTTGGCTGTAAGTTTTAAGAAAATCCTGTCAAACAGACACACTTTGGCAATAGTTTATTCTCCTCACTTTCTTTCTCATGGTTTTACCTGGACATACACATGTGCCTATGTGTCTGTGTATGTATAATGGGTGTATATGTGCTTTCAAGTCAGTGTTGACAAATCTTTTCAGTTTTATTATTAAATTTTCAGAAATGATTTGCCAGTTTCTAGTTTCTAGGGATAAGAAAGAGAGACTGGTCCAGGGTCACCCAGCTGGCTTTGTGCCTAAGAACAGTCTCCCAGTTTCTACTCTAGTGCATTCAACACTACACCTAACTGACTGTCAAATCTCTCTCTCTCATCACAACTTTCTAATTACAAGGCTATTGTTATAAATATTGTGCTATTTTGCATTCCTGGTAAATGTCATTCTGCAAAACATGAAAGACAGTGGTAAACATTGATTTTAATCCAGAGTTAGTTTTTCTGAATTTAAGAATATATGTTTTGAGTTTTACTTTATTTATTTATACGTTTATTTGATTAGATTTAGATGGTGCCAATCTCCAAATGTAACTCTGGGCAAATCACAATTTAAAACAAAATAATAACATGCACAATATAAGATTAAACGTAGAATGATCAGCATCTGTCCGACAATGCAGTATGCGTACAAAATATACCTAACCAAGGGACCACATATTTCCAAAAATGGGACATCAAAGTATGAAATGCTTAATATTTCACACATTTCCTAGGCATTCTGTGCAATGCCAAAAGGGAAAACTATAAAATAAAATATTCCTGCTAAAATGCCTAATAATGTCATTCTAGCCTTCCTTATAATTAATAATTTAATAATAATTTATTAGATTTATAGCCCACCTCTCTTCACCCAAAAGGGGAACTCGAGGCGGCCAACAAGTAGGTCAATCTCTTGCAACAAGTAGGTCAATCTCTTGTTTTTTTCAGGAAGGAAGTCCTGTACTTTATTTTCCATTTCTTCTTTCATTTTCATATACCAGTACTGTATGCCTTTTTAATAACCCTTAATCCTTTCGTGACTCTCTTTTCATACTTTGCCTAAATAGATCTTTTCATTCTGCATAATGCCTATATACTGTATTATTATATACAATGCCTACAGAAAACATATAGCATATTAAAGTAGCACAGACATTTCATACTTTGCCTAAAATGTCACACATTCTATAGATTTCCTAGGCATTCTATACAATGCCAGCTTTTCACACATTGCCAGTAACAGATACATACGGATATTAAAATTTTAACATCTCAGTATTTTTCCCCATTTAGCTGTGGCATTACAGTCTTGGCTGTAATTTGAATGGGATCTGATTATTTATATTGGTAGAATTACTTTTTTAAAAAACAGAGCTTCATAATCTATTTCATTTCAAACCTCAGGTGACACACATTTTTTTTCTAAAGAAAACAGCTTAGATAGATTTGTTACTTCAAAAATTATTGTAAGTTATATACCTGTTAATTTAAGTGTAAATGCTAAAAATGTAATGTTGAGCTTTAACCCTTTAGTTATTTAAAACATTTTGCTAATTTTTTTTTTAAACAGAAGGGTGTGCTAGCATCTTTGTCAGACAAATGGTCCCATAGCCAGACCAATCAAATAGGAACTTGGCCCTAAAGCTATAACATAGCAGGAGACTAAATGCTTGAGGTTAAATTAAATTATTTATTCAATCCTTCTCTTATAATACAAAAAACCTCTTACAATTCCCTAAGATGGACAAAGAATATATACAACATCTGATCTTAGTTTTTTCTACTCTAGGCAGGGGACCAATTAGATAGTTTGCCTTAGGTACCTAATTCTAACTAGAAAGAAATCAAATAAGCAAACAGAGATAAGTTGAAAGCAATATTTTAATTGATTAAAATTATTCTAGTTACTTTTACTTAGAGATTATATACACTTCTGATTTAAGCAATCCCTACCTCCTATTTGGAAAATATGCAGATGCTAAATCAAAACAGATGGGATGAATATTTCTTTTGTCTTTAGTGGAAAGTTTCATCTACAATTGGTGCAGACAACAAATTCTTTACTTGAAGAGAAATAAAACTGTTACTACATGCCTACATCTATTGTCTTGAACAGTCCTGTTCCTTGATTGGTTCTGTGCACCTGTGATCCCTGGTTGAAACCTGAGCCCATTTATTTCCAGTTTATCTGTGGTGCATTTGAAGCAGTTTATTTCTGGTGCTGCACATTTTGAAGCATGCAATCATGCTGTTTTCCTATTTGTGAAAAAAAAAAATCACTGACAAACTTCTGGGCGGCAACCATTTAAAGCAGATCTTTCAGAAGGAAATGTGGCTGGGTGGCTTTTCAGTTGCTTCTCCAATTTTGGGAGTTTTTTAAATTTTTTGCAGACAATCATACCAATCAACCTCCACCCAAACTTCGAACAAGCTGCAATTAATTTGTTTTAGTTTTAGTTAATGTGGAGAGGGGTGAGTGTTTTTATAGTTATAGTAGAATTCTAGGGTAAACCAATGTTTTCGGCTTCTTTATTTAAAGATTTTTCTGTTGGCAAAAATTAAGATGATTGGAGATTGTCTTCAACTATTTTAGCAATTATAGTATTATGCAAGGAATGTCATTGGGGATTTTTTAGGAATAATAAAACATACTTTGCACTGTACCATATAAACCATATGTATTTTTTACTTTATGCAGGTGTCCAGTCTGAAGGTTTAGAGTCCAAAGTATGATGGACAGACTTTGTACACAAATCTTGCTCCCAATTTAGAAAACTGGAGACATCCAAGAAAGCAAACAAATTCCACATCAAACAATCAACCCAGAATTCTCACTTGAGGCACAAAAGAACAGGTTCATATTATCCTACTTCAGACACATTATGTGAAGACTTAGCTTTCTGGAGAAGGCTCTGATTTTTAGAAATGTGGCAGGAAAGAGAAAAGGATGACCAGCAGCAGGGTGGATAGATTCAGTTACAATGATAATGAGTGCACCATTGGAAGACCTGAATGACCAAGGCTAAGCAAGGATTCTCTTGGAGTAAATGTATCTATTGACAATAATTTTATGGCATATCAACAAAATCAACCTTTGAACTTTATACTTGTTTGGCTGGATTTGGTATTATAATCTAGTATAATTAAATATTCTGCTATACATCTGTTCAGAGTGGTTGGAACTAAGGCTGTCAGATCTGAGCAGCAAAATCCTGATAACCATTATTTGGCAGATGTAGGTGAGATACAGAAAACTCCAGCACTTCGTGGTCCTCTGCTGATTGTCAAGTGTGCCAGCCCAGATCTGGTAGTCCAAGTGGGAAGAGCTGTGTTTAGGGAAAAAACCAAGAAATAAATAGGGGTTAATTTCACTCAAAATGGTAAAATGCAGTATCTTATGCAGGGTGTAGCTATTTATCTCACTTGTCTAAATATATTGGGTTTATGATATTCACATAAGTGAAATTACTACCATGCTTTATTCCCAAGCCTTTATCTGATCAGCTTTATTGTTGCAGGCTTCACTGGGGGGGGGGACGGGACTTTTTTTTTTTGTCCATTGAGCCTTTAAACTTCTGTATCATCTAAAGTTTGCTCAATTCTTAACTCACTGGCTTCAGGGCCCTTGACACATATTCTTTGCATTTACTTGTAATTGGACCATCATTATGACATTCTTGAATAATCCAAGCCACTTAGAGCTTCAGAATTTCTCCTCACTGGGAAGGTGGAATATATTTTAGATCATTTAAAAAGAGTTAAGTGATATCAGCACCAAGGATCACCCCCTTTATAGGATGTGTTTCTAGCTGGCTTTGATCAGGCAAGATGTACATGCTATAAAACCATTCGCAGATCCGGCATAGTAAAGCCACTGAAGGTGTGGCTCTCCTATCAACAAACAAAACAGCAAAAATGTTGAGTTGTAACAGAGGAACATGATGATAATATTTCAATGGAAAACAAATCAAAGTCCAGTAACTCAATGAGTATGAATCATACTCCAAAGAGAGACAAGGTTAGCAATAACGTTGCTATGCAGAGCTCTGAATATCTTTCATTTTGATTTACCATCTGTAACAATGGGCATGAACTTCTCTTTACTGCTCTGTGATATGCATGTTTTACAATGTGAAAAATGAATATTTTCTTTGAAACAAATGGAAATTGAACCCAGTTGGTCTGTTTAATTTAACAACACTGTTATTCAGAATCAAAGTGTGAAGGAATAAATACCTCTATGAACGGTGGTCCTTTTGGCACTCCTGTTTGTGTTGCTTTCATTCCACTGAAATATACTGAACTTTCTATATGAATCTTATTTCGCAGCCATTTCTGCTAGCTGTCACATTCTTTATCCACAGATTTCAAAGTAACACTGCATTATTCAAGAGCAGGGATGCAAAACCTGGTATCAAGGCTTCACCTCTTGAAGACTGTAGGAACGGTTCCCACAGTTTTTTTCAGAAGTTTCCACCAAATTCAGATTTTAATGTGAAAGAAGGAATGGAGTAGTTTAAATTATTTATTTGGTAGGGATAATGAAAGTCTTTATTGGAAGTTCCTGAAGTATCTATAACCACAGCAAATGAAAAATGTGATATTTTTGTTTCCCTTTTGAGGTAGGGAAAATAAAATAATGTTAAGTTTTAAGCTTAACACTATCTAAAAAACAGCAACAAAGAAATCCCACACATTTTCCAGCCTACTTCATCTGTGAACCCACCAGTGGTGATATTCAGCTGGTTCACCCCGGTTCGCAGGTACCGGTGGTGGTAATTTGCCAGGGTTCCCCGAACTGGTAAATATCATCCCTGGCTGTGGTCCCACCCACCTTCCCCATACTCCTGCCCTCTGCTAAATTCCATCTTTTTTAAGCTCACCTGATTGGCACTACAGAGCTCTGCCCTGCCTCAGCTGAGCTAAAAAAAGCTCACCCCCTCCTGCCCTTGCCTCCCCACATGTGGGTCCTTGCTTGTGCATGCGCTCAGAGGCATTTCAGTGTGAGGAGAAGCCTTCAGCCACCACTTATTTTTTGGTGTGAAGTCTGCAAGCTTGTCATGCTGAAATAGAGGCAGCGGCTGCAGGCTTCTCCTCACACTGAAAGAGGCCCGAAGTGACTCCCACTGGCTGAGCCAGGTAAGCTCTGGGGCGGGATGGGTGGCTGGGGTGGTGTGCAGCCTCTGTGCCTTTGGAGCCACTTTAAAGCAGCCGTGAGGCTATGGGGTGGGGTTGCTGAAGCTGCACAGAATTCAGAGCTACTTTAAAGCAGCTGCAAGGCTGGGGGGAGGTTTCCAGAGCCACACAGCCTCTGGAGCAGCTTTAAAGATGCTGTGAGGCTGGGGGGAGGGTTTGTCAGAGCCACGCGACCTCCAGAGCTGCTTTAAAGTGAGGCTGTGGGGGAGTTGTCAGAGCCGCACCTTTTGGAGTGGGGTTGCCAGAGCTGTGCGGACTTCAGAGCCGCTTTAAAGCAGCTGTAAGGCTGGGGGGGGGGTTATGGGGGTTGCCAGAGGCACATGGTCTCTCGTGCAGCTTTAAAGTGGCTGTGAGGCTGGGGGGTTGCTGAAGCCACACAGGTCCACAAGCATAAAAATTGTGATTGTGTATGTGCAAAAATTGCACAACTGTACATGTGCACGCACTGAAACCCACCAAAATCCAGTGGTGGGTTTCAAATAAACCCACCACTGGAACCTACCCATCACTCTATTTATTCTGGAAATAGTGAAGCCCTTGGAATAATGGTTTCCACCCCTTCAAATGTTGCCTATTTGTAGTGGCAGGTGGGAATAACTGTGGGATGCAGAGGGAAGAACCAAAACCAGGGAAATGATCAGATAAGAGGCAGCTTGGAGCACAGCAGTAATGTGGGTATAGCAAATGTCTTAGAAGGGCCTCTCCCTATTTTCTTGGTTCATGTAAAGATAATGATGGAGAAATATATTTTCAGGATTTCAACATTCTGTTATTTTAACCTTACAGTTAAGTAGAATTGCTTAATCTGGGTGTGCTTCCTGTCTGACTATTTTGCGAGAAAGTGGCAAGCACTGGAAAAAGAAGTGATTACTTTTGAATTAGACGATAGAGGCACAAATGAACACAAATGAAATAAACACATAAATAATACTCCTTGATTTTAGTGTTGGTTCTATGGGAACAATTCCAAGCCTGATGGAATAGTCAACAAATAAATGCATCAATCCAAATGCATCTCTGAAAACTATTTCCTACTATTTCAGGATATGGTGAAATAATACATAAGATGATGTGAACAATTTTAAGGATGCTAAAATTGTTGAAGTTGCTAAAGAAGCAGGACAGGAAAAACTACATTTGAATTTTATTTATTAAATTTATATGCCATCCATATTGCTCCAGAAATGACTTTTTGTCACTTCCAAATCCCATTTTTCATGTTGGAAAAGGCTTCTTAGAATATTGTGGATAGCCAAGAAAATGAAAACAAAATTGATGATCGAATAAGCAAGAGTTCTTATTTGATGCACAAATAACCAGGCTCAAATTATATTTCAGACAAATTATGTGAAAATCTAGTTCTCCTGAGTCTATAATACTGCAAAAGCTAGAAAGAAAGAGAACAGGATCGTGGTGATTGGACTTGTTTACGAAGGTGATGAGCATAGCATTAGAAGACATTGGGAATAAATCCTCCTGGAAAAAAAATCTATCTTTGTGGTCACTAAGCATTAATACTGACTTGATTTCATATAATCAGTCAGTGGTAGTTGCTATTTTGTTCTGAATTTTATCATAATCCATAAGCACTGAAGACTGTAAAGTAAGTCCCATTTTTATTTTCAGTGTGTGAAAATCTCATGTAAGCAGCAGGTCTTTACTTTACTTTGAGGATGAGTCTCCCAGAAGCATGGCTGATGGATATATTGGCTAGATGGGTATGAAAAATGAGGAAGGTCAGCATGGTAGGAGTGACTTGCTCATAATTTTCTCACTAGTTTATCTTCCCTTTGCAAAGCTGTCGGTGCTATATGGCTTAGAACAGAAAGCCAGCAGGTCAAAGTGGTTTGAGAACTAAAGTCCAACATAACTGGATAGCATCAGTTTGGAGATGACGCTTCTAGGATATTGACTCTTTGCAAGCTCCAATGTGCTGATTCCCAATAAATGTTCTGTGTTGTAAAAACATCACATTTCTGTTTAAGTATTAAGTTAATGGATATATGTAACTGGACAGTTACCAGGACCAACCCTTTGTAATGAGGCTATTTGAACCAAACCCTTGTTTATGTTGGGAAGTTTAAGTACTCTTGACTTATGATTATCTAGGCTTCTGGAACAAAGGCTTTGAAAAAATGTTTACCACTTCCTCTGAGTAATTGGTTCCACTGTTGAACTGACTTTATTGTTAGGAAATTGCTCCCTCTTCCCCGGTCGCCCAGCGTTCATTCTTCAGAAACTGCCAAATGAACATCTTCCAACACCCTATGTACTGTTTCTTGATTCCATTTGCCAATTGAGGCTTAGTTCATAAATAATTGTTCTGTCTTTGGTCCAGGGAAATAAGGAACTTGTGTGCCTTCAACCACAACTCCCAATATCCATAACTATTCATAATGTTGGTTAGAGGTGTTTGAAACTATAATTCAACAATCTCTGGAAGACTTCATGTTCCCCTATACTACTCCATTCTTGGTTATATTGCTGGCAGGGGTGGGTGTGAAGAGCTCTTGCTATCCACAACATGGAAAAGAAGTACCAGGTGCCATTTTTTATTTCTGACATCTACTGTTTTTATGAGAGGAAAATGGGAATGAGACTGTGATAGTATTTTGCGCTGTGGTGTGCTGTTCAATATATTGGCTAGTTCAACCCAATCAATTTCCTGTGTTTTGTTTTCTCACTTCTAGCAATTAATATGCTGTGATTGGACATGCTTAATACTGCGCTAATTTCAATTGATTTTTCTAAATATTTCTGTCATTATTTGTGTAAAATACTTTTTTTTACAATTTTAGTGCTATTTGCATAGGTGTGTGTGATTCCTTTCTATTACATTACTTCCCAATGATGAAGTCAGACAAAACAGTTCTGATAAATAAATGAAGGAAGGAAAGAAGGAAAGAAAGAAGAAAGAAAGAAAGAAAGAAAGAAAGAGAGAGAGAGATAGA
>JANHGC010005870.1:58200-74072 GCA_027560395.1 Boaedon fuliginosus | reverse complement strand
CGAGGCGGCAACACAATACAATAAAAACAATTCCTATATAAAAATCTCAAAACCACATTCACTCACACAATCGTACACGGGGTAGTGGTGGTGGAAGGAGTAATTAGGGCCACGCTTGCCGGCAAAGCCATTATCCCTCCCTTTTTGTATTTGGTAAGTTTTGTTTTTCTTTTCCTTTTTTGTTTTATTAAAGGAATAATTACTTTTAAAAAATCAGTCCATATAAGATAACAGAATTCAAAGATGATTAGTACTGACCTTTATATGTACATTAATATTTAGCTTTTACAGTCTCTGCAAATGCAATCCTATGGACATCTCAATAAAAAAGCAAATTTGTATTGTTCTGATTTACTTCTGAGCACCAACAATTCAAAAACAACTACCGGTAATAACCTTTAAATATCAAGGGCTGGATTTTTTAATCAGAAATTTGTGTAAAGAGGTCTTTACACAAATTTTTATGAGGTCTATCATGGCCACATTGATTTCAGGCTTTAAACTCTAACAGTGTTTACTCTTTCTTGGATAATCAAGAAGTTACTTCCCAGACAAACAAGGAGTTTTCCCAAAATTCTTTGTGCCTAATGGGGACTGAAAGTACATCGTCTTTTCATTCACATTGTTGTTCGTTTTTCTTCTTTTTTATTGCTTAAAAACAGTCAGCAGTAATTTACTTCTAATTTTCTGATAACCAAATGTAGCACATCTCAAATATGGCATGGGTGAGTTTTTTGTCCCCTCTTCCTACTTCTTGGGAATATTTTATATATTTTCGACATCTCATTGAACATCTCTATAACTGCCCCAAGAGTTTGACAAAGCTGTTTTTAAGCATCAGTTTCTCCATTCCACACGCCTCTTTATATTGACAGAAACCTATTGATTTGATTTAGTATGTACTAAGCTGTTGGTTACTATGTTGCTTTAAGTAATGTGATTGCTGATACTGGAAGTAAAGCGATGCTGGAAAGGATATAAAGAAGGTAATTGGAGATTATATGTCAAGATGAGGAATTGCAAAATAAACTCCGTCCTGTATCGGGAGTCTAAGAGTTGGAATAGTCTGGCTATCTGTCTTTCTCCTCACTTGGGCGAAAGGAATTATTCAGCAAAAATCTGTGTCAGCTTATTAGTTAAAAAACGTATAAAGGCAACAGTTGGGGAAGAAATGAAGAAAGGCAATGAAGAAAGGCAACAGTTGAAGGAAGGCAAATGAAGAAAGGCAACAGTTGGGGAAGAAATGAAGTTGCATATGGCAAATGAACAACTGGTCAGGAATGAATAAAAAGATGTCCATGGATTTTAAAATATTTGCAGATACTTCATCACTAAATAAAGAATATATGCAACCTACAGTTGAACTGTAGGGTTATTGGTGTTCTCTGAACTTAGTGGTTTTCCTGCAGATGTTTCATTATTGCAGATGATTTAAGAACTGACAATGTTACCCAATCTGTTAATGAATCATGTACAGAAAATCTACCCAGCTCAGAGAATACCAAGCATCCATTGATACTTTCTCCTTTAACTATGAGGTTTCATCTACTGGATGACTTTTAATTATTTTAAAATATATATATGTGTGGACTAAATCTTTCCAAGGAAAGCTTTGTAGGCATTACCTTTTGGTACCAGAAGTTTGAATTTAATAGGAATTTTAAAAATCAGGCTAAAAAAAATAAACCACATGAAATATCTGCTGAAAATATTTCCTGAGAATTATCATATCGAGTTCCCTTTGACCGGGGAAGAGAGGTGGGGTATAAATCTAATAAAATTAATAAAATTAATTGAACAGAATGAGTTATTTATTGAATAGATTGCATACACTTTAAAATATCTGTACTCAGCTTTTGATTGATTGAATATACTTTAAAATACCTGTACTCAGCTTTTAGACCACAATTGGTCTTAAAGCAGTTACAATTTAAGTCTAATTAAACGAAAAATATGAGAGCCAGCTTGATGTCATTAAATTTAAGAAAACTGGCTAGAAACTGGAAGATATTAAGTTCTATTTGCACCATAAGCACAAAACTAACTGGGTGACCTTGGACCAATCACTCTTTTTTACCCCTAAGAAGGATTCTGAAAATCTTGCCAAGAAAACCACAGACATGGTTGTCCATGTATTTGTAAGGGTCAAAACTGACTCAAAAGTGCGGAGAAAGGGAGGGAGAGAGAGAGAGAATAAAAAGATATGTTACTACTTGTACACTGTCAAGGGAAGAAGACAAAAGAAGTTGCAGATTTGCATAAATTTGAATATAGGGTTAGGGTTAGTTACTGGAATTTAAACAAAACTGTATCATGGGGAAGTGCTTTGATTACAATAGAGTAGAACTCTTAATCAGTGGTGGGATTCAAATTTTTTACTACCGGTTCTGTGTGCGTGGCTTGGTGGGCATGGCTATGTGGTCTATATCTGTTCATGTACATACACAGCACCATAGTAAGGAAAACTACCTAAATAGCTCATGTGCTACCTATTCAATCTGCTGACATGTGATAATTGGTAACATCTAGGCTTCTGTACATCCTTTTTTAAAGTGGGCATGGACAAACTGTCCTTCAGATATAGAGAAGTATCCTCTGTAAGTATAGGCATGTAAGTATGCTGTATAGGATGTAGTATGTACCGTAGGTCTCCTACATCTGGAAATTCTGGAGTTACAAATAAGAGTTCCTGGGGATTACAAATAATGGCAAAACTATGATTGTGCTGAGGATCCAGTGATATTAAGAATATGTGTGCATATTCCCATGTCTTGTCTCTGTGTATATTTGGGTGGCATTTAAAACATTCCTATGTGGAATTGTTCTTTTTTTATTTCAGAACAACTTCCTTTCACTGAATTGCTAATAGACCACTCATCAGTTTGAAAAATATCCCAGTTTAGTTGCAATCATTAATGTTGATCAGCGATGTAATCTTTAGTGACTTACTCAGAGGTTTTCTGTTAGCAAGCAATGTGAAGTTGTGTTCCCTTGCACAGTTGTCTATACTAGGTGCTGTTGGCCACCGTAGGATCCAATAAACAAATAGGATTCTACCTGTTTAGCACCATTAAAATAAATTTTATTTTATATTACTTATTATTTACATTACCTACTAGACTGTCTATTCCAGGAGTGTCAAACTGGATTTTATTGAGGGCCACATCAGGGTTGTGTTTGACCTCGGGGGCTAGGGTGGGCATGGCCAGAGTGGGCAGGACCAGCTTAACAGCACTTGTGTTGGGGGCGCCTGTGGCGCAAGTACTCTGCCAGTGAAAACAAGCTCCCAAGCTCTGTTTTCCTGCAACCCTCCACCAGCAAAAACGGAGCTCCATTTTCACCTGCAGAGGCACTGCAGACCAGTTCTTTGCTTTTTCCAGGGCAGCCCCACAGGCTAGATCTAAGCACCCCACCTCTGACTCCCAGGCCTTGACTTTGACATCCCTGGTCTATTCCAAGTGGAGTCTACCATCCTTTGTATGCAAGCTCAGATAATATGTAGAATACCCTCCAAGCCACATGTGGTTGTGTTTGAGGGTCTGGGGGGAAAAAAACCACTTGTCACTGTCACACCAGCCTTATGGAGGTCCTGTGCTAGAGTCAGGCTGGGTCCTTTACCACTAATCTTAAGGAAGGCAGTTAAGAAGCTGCTTTTTCATGAATCCTTTGGAGCACCGGAAGCAATGTATTAAGGCAGACAATAGTACCCATCTTTGTGCTGAGCAATGGATGTAAAAGCTGGTATATAGATTTGCATGTTGGAGAAGTTTAGTGATCTGGCCAAGTAGTATCCAAACAAAGAAGTGATTATTTTCCGAGTATTTGGCAGTACTTGCTTTCTTGGCTGAATTTGGAAGAGAGGACCAAAAGCATTTCAGGGGTGGTCTCAGGGTCAAGCTTCTTTTGAATCCGTGTGAAGCTCATTGTGTGTGTGAGAACAGCTTTCCTTTCATTCACTTGTTACAAATTTGGAGAAATTTTCAGAACACACTGTGCTGTACTAAGGAGGAAAGAAATCCTGTACCATATTATTCTTGGAGTCTAACATGCTCAGTGAAGGCACATCTTCATTAAGGCAGCCATTTACCATGTTAACGCTGCATGTTTTCCACTTATTTTTCTCCCTTCTTTTCTTCTTTCCTACTTCTTAATTTTAAATGCTAATGCAATATACAGACAATTTTCTTTTCATTCCTAGGTCAAGTTGCAAAACAAAGAATGAGTGAGATGCAGATATCCAGACTCTTATATCACTAGTTTTGCTGACAGTGAGAATTATTGTACAGAGGAGTGGGTGGATGAAGCATTATACATGGCTTAGCTGTTTGCATCTTAATTGGGCTTTGAGGGAATTGGTTTTGACTCAAACTCTAACAGTGGATCCTCATCAGAATTTTCATCCAAGGGGGAATGATGCATGTCAGAACTCCTCAAAAGAATTGGGAAAGTTTAGAGCAATTAGACTAGAAAATGCTAGTAACTATTTTCTGGAACTGAAAAGAGGATTTTTAAGTATAAACCTGGGAGAAAAAGAGTGAGATGTCCATCAACTAATTCAAAAGGAAGAAGCAAAAGTAGAGCCAGTTTGGTCTAGCAGTTGAGGTCACAGTTTAAAAATCAGGAGACTGTGAAAGCCTGCTGAGTGACTGGATTAATCAGTCTCTCTCAGCCCAACTCAATTCACAGTGTTGTTGTGGGGGAAATAGGAGGAAGAAGGAATATTAGATATGTTTGCTGCCTTGTGTTGTTAATAAGATAATAAAGATTGGATTATCAAAAAAACCTAAAATAAATACAATAATCAGGTTGCTAATCCCCACCCCCGTCATAACCAAAAGTGTAATCGACAACCCTACTATTTCTATTACTCATCCTCCTGCATGAGAACCCAATAGTCCTGCTTCCTAAAGCCTAACCCATCACTGATATTCTACGTTATCCTAGATCTGATGCACACATCAGCTACATGTTTATAATGATTCCACATTTGCACCTTTAAGTTGGTACTAAAAAGGGAGGAGAACCCATGCACCCCATTAAAATTTCACAAGCCTCAGCTTCTCAATTTCCTTAACTGAATAAATTTCAAAGCTTCATATAACTCTTTAAAAATAATTGGATGGGCATTGGAGATGATGAGTCCATAGTTTTTCTCCTCCTCCATGTCTCTTTCTTTCTTTTCTCTTCACTTTTCTTTTCCTTTTTTCTCTTTTCTTTTTTTCTTTTCATTTATTCAATCATTCATTCATCATATTTCTGCACTGCCCATCTTGCCTAAATGACTTTTAAATTAAGAACTAATTAAAGACCTGCTTCCCTAATGGGAAGAATGATATGTCATAAATTAGAAAGTAGTAGAACTCTACTTCCATCACAAAGGTTACATTGCACCAAAAAGACCTTGTATCAATTAACTGATTTATTGCCATCAAAGATCTATAGTAATAAGACCTGATATTAACATGTCATTTTCCTATCATGGGCACCTATTCATCTTCTTTGGATATATTTATGTCCCCTTACTTTGGTAACACTGCTGAAAAATTCAATCCAGATATTTTATGAATATGAAATTCAACCTGAATTTCTTATATCAGCCTATATTAAAAAAAACGAGTAGAAGAAAAAGTATTCTCTCAGTTGGGCAAATATATAAAAGAAAGTGGTATTGGTGAGAGTGAGGGTAGAGGAGAGAGGGAATGTCCCATCTGTGCTTCTTAGCTACTATTTCAAGATAAACAATGTGTTTGTCGAACCTCATCAGGTGCACGACATTCACCATGGTGTCGCTTCCTCATCACTCAGAGTACTGCCCAGCCTCCCCCATCACTCAAAGTATTGCTGGTGGAATCTGTGCCGTTCCTGTGATGATACAACATCAAGGATTGCTGAACTAAACTGTAATTGATGATAGTTACTGTGCTAGGGGGTGTGGTCAGCGATCATCTCCAAAACAAGCTTGATGGGCTCAATGTTTTAGGAGGTTCACTTTTGTTTTAAAGTATGTACCAGGAGGGAAAAATTCCCTTGCCGATCCGTTATCACGCAAACCTCAATATGAATCAAAGAAAGTAGAGGTGGTTCAGGCGTTAATCCCACCTCACACTAATGCAGTTATAGATACGCTGATAGAAGGTCCATTAAGTAATGACTTGAGATTGGCCTTAATCACGGATGTGGGATGGATAGTCAACAAAACCCTATTATCATACCGAGACGGATTAGCCTGGAAGGGGGATAAATTGTATATTCCGTTAAACATGAAAACTCAGATCTTGCGATGTTGTCATGATCTGAAACAGGCCCATCATTTTGGGTTTGTTCAAATGTTACATTTAGTCAAGAGACAATTTTGGTGGCCCCGAATGCGAGCAGACGTTAAAGAATATATACGTAGTTGTCCAGTATGCTTGTCCTCCGGACCGAGAAACCACTTGGTCTGTTACAGTCTGTTGCAGATCCAGGAAGGCCCTGGGAAGAGGTGGTGATGGATTCCCCAAAAGTGGTGGATGCACTGTGATATAGACTGTCAATGACTTATTCTCAAAACAGGTTCATTTCATCCCTTGCTCAGGCATACCTTCAGCTAGACAGTTAGCAGGTTTATTTATATGCCATATTTATCAGCTCCCTGGAGTTCCTCACAGAATCATTTCATGGCAAAATTTTGGAGGATTTTCATTTGGTTAATTGGGTCATCACAAGCCTCAGATCCGCCTATCTTCCTAGTACCAACAATGCAGCAGAGAGAACTAACGCAGTAGTTGAACAGTATATAAGGAGTTATGTAAGCTATCAACAAACGAATTGGATGGAATATAATACAATACAATAACTCTGTACACAGTAGCATGGGATATACCCCATTTTGAGTAGTGAATGGAATGGAGTTCCAAGCTATCCCTGAATTGTTGACCCTACCAACTGATCAACAGACTCCAAAGGAGTGGGCTGAAACTCTACCAATCACTTGGCACAACGTTCGATTAGCATTAAAAAAGTCTGTGGAGATTCATAAAGCGCAGGCTGATAAACAGATGTAAAACCGTTCCAAGTGGGCGATTACCTATACCTCTCGACCAAATACTTGAAGTTACAAATCCTCCATAGAAAGTTAGGGTCGAATTACCTTGGGCCCTTCCTGATTGTGAAAGTCACAAATCCCGTTACATTTAAGTTAAAACTACCAGCTTTATTAGAGAAGATCCATCTGGTGTTTCATTGCAGCTTACCGAAACAGGTGGATGCTGCCAATATACGTCCTATTCCATCAGGACCTGGCCCCATAAAGGATGATCTCTATGAAATAGACAAGGTGTGGCATTCCAGGGTATGTCAGAAAACAGTTCAGTACCTAGTCCGGTGGAAGGGATAACCTGATACAGCTGCTACTTGGGTGACATCGACCGATGTGAATGCACCAAAATTATTACATCATTTCTACCGCAAACATCCCAACATACCAGGGCAAACAACGGCTTGTTGAACACCTGATTGACTTACATTAATTGTTATCCTCTACTCTTTATCGGGGAGCCCTGGAAGGGAGAGCCACCTGTCGAACCTCATTGGGTGCTCAACATTTGCCACGGCATCACCTCCCCATCACTTGGAGTACTGCTCAGCCTCCCCCACCGCTCAAAATATTGCTGGTGGAATCCGTGACATTCCTGTGATGATGCAACAGGAACACTGAACTAAACTGTAATTGATTATAGTTACTCTGTGAGAGGGTGTGGTTATGTGAGGATTACACAGCCGCTATTACCCTGATGCTACTTTCAGAAGGATTTCCCTTTCTTGGTTGTACCTGACTGCTCGTGACTGCATAGTAAAGATTTGCTAACTAACACTTGTGTTGGTTCTTTGTTTTGTGCAAGGCTGCTAGATAAGCTGAGAGTGTTTTAATTTCTCATAATACACCCAGAATCATATTGGTACATGCAGTGGACATGATGATATAAGATACATGTATATCAACTTTCAAGAAACATTTTGTCTCTCAAATACTATTTAAAAGTTCAAAAGTATAAATCATGAAGATGAAGTGAAGAAAACTTGCCACTTGAAGAGGTCTAAGTCCAGACCAAGAAGCTAGTAACCTAGTTTACTCTTTCTGTTTCCATATTAAAAATATTATATGAAAATCTCAATTAACCAAAGTAGTTTCAGTTCATTTTTTTCCTTGACTGTGACTTTTTATTTCAAAACCTTGTTGTTATATTGTGATTAAGCTAGAAATCAAAGCAGAATCTTATGAAACTATATTCATTTCTCCTATTTTGTGGGGATTTATATACAGTCATCAAGTAAAGGCAATATTCATGTGATATGCAGAATTCCTGGCTAATGGGAAGGAGACAATACCAGCCAGTTTTATTTGAGAAACACTCTCCAAAAGCCAACCAAACTAGGAACTCCAAATCAGAAGCTACTTACAAGTCACTGTATAATTGGTACCTGGAACCTACCTGCTAGTAGAGAAATGTAATGTATTATTATGTATTATGAGAAAATAATAGTCGCAACAAACAAGGAGCAGTTACAACTGAGAGCAATGGAGAAAATGCATGGTAATTTTAATGGAAATAAGATAAAACACTGTTTTAAAACTGATTGAAAAGGGCAAAGCTAGGAGCCCTCCAACAGAATCATTTCTAAGGGAAATAAAAATAAAATGACTTGGAATGCACCAAGTGAGGGAATTATAGAAAAGTGTTTAAGAGAATGTGTAGGGGAATGATATTGACATGTAACAGCGAAAAGATGCTATACGGGTAGTCCTCAACTTACAGCAGTAATTGAAACTAGTTTTAAAAATGGAAAGACTGCCATTCTAGATTGTTATAATTGGAAAAATCTGAAAATATGGATGAAGTTTGCTGCATCTTGTTTAACACTTGTTGACTGCCTCTGTGCCTGTGAGACCTTGATGACAGACAAGGTCAAGAAATAGGAACAGTGGGGATTTCAGAAATGCTCTTCATTTCCGTGGGATATAATCACAGAATCTTGAAAGCCTGTCAGAATTATTTTCAGTTTCTTTCTTACTCTTTCTTCTTCTTTTTTAACTGAATAGTCTTAAGAGTTTGATATCTCTTCCCCTTTTCAGGATCAGTTCTACATTCTATCACAGTGCCTGTTGGTTGGAATAAACTTTTCCAAGCCAAAAGAAAAAGTAGCAAGAGTAAGTGCAAAAAGTGCTAGGGAATTAGTTTGTTACAGGTTCCTGGAAACTGATTAACAGAATTTTGATCGAAAGTGTATGAGAGGTGACAATGAACAACATTGAAAAAGTATAGTACAGTTTGAAACCGAGTGAAAAATATGTGGGGCAGATTTTTGTTCTTTCCTTCAGATGTATACAAATGTGAAAAAAGACAATTTATTGGATATGTATTATTTTAAAAAATGTGAACAGGCATATAATATTTTTGCATGGATATGGAATTGAAGACTGATTAATGAAAACAATAACGCTTTATTGTACTGTAGAATTATCTCACAAAAGAGGTTAAAAAAATTGCAAGAAAGCAAGCATTTTTTTCAACTTGGTTACAAACATCATCTTCCTGCATACTTTATTAAGGACAAAAATAGTGGTCAAACCATAATGGTAACAAGAAGAAAAAATAACCTTGCCCTTTACAACAGATAGTTATCTCTAACTTGCTTCTTTCTCTAAGAATTGCACAATAAAGCTTGTTTCTATGGCACAGAATGCTTCTTCTCCTTTCTTCCAATACATTTTTTAATGCACCTTATCAGCTTTGCAACAGCTTTGAGCAAAAATTTCTTTCTGGAAGGCTCTGTGCTTTCTAAAGCATTTTATATGTATTTGAATACGGATTTGGTGATATTCAGCAATAAGAATCAATGGAATAGTTCAGCATTGAGTAGGGAACAATGTGTGATGTTCTTATGATTATTCAATGTATTTATAGATAAATACAGTACTCGACATATGACCACAATTGAGCCCAATATTTTTGTTGCTAAGCAAACATTTGTTAAGTGAGTTTTCTCATTTTATGGCCTTTCTTGCCACAGTTGTTAAGTGAATCAATGAAGTTGTTAAGTTAGTAACACAGTTGTTAAATGAATCCGGCTTCCCCATTGACTTGCTTGTCAGAAGGTCCCAAAAGATAATCACATGACTCTGGGACACTACAGCCATCAGAAAGAGTCAGTTCCCAAGAGTCTGAATTTTGATCATGTGACGATGGGGATGCTGCAACACTCGTAAGTGTGAAAAGTAATCATAAGTCACTTTTTTCATTGTAATTTTGAACTAAATGAACTGTTGTAAGTTAAGGACTACCTGTATATATGGAATGCTAGTTATGATGTTAGAGATATGCCGCTGCAGGAATGACCAATATAAAGTAAGTAATTGCATATAGAGACAATTATGATTGACAATTTAATTGAAACAGGTGAAGATAAACAGAAAGTTCTGGTAGGATGGTATGGAATTTTTTTGTGCTTGTTATTTTTTATTCTTTTCCTGCATTTTGCGTAATGTTGCTTATCTCAAAAAGAAATAGAATGATGTGTATGTACACAAGTATCTAATCACAGTATTAGAAAGGGGAGATGACAACGAGGGGCGATGAAGCATGCTGGATTTTAGGTTTTCAGCAGAATTTAAGGCTTTTAATTCTGCATAAGAAAGCATAACAGCTTAGATTGAAAATTATTCTCCAAAGCATTCCTTATATCTATTTCTATATTCTCAAACTGCTGCATACAAGCCAAGAAATATTTTTGGTAAATGAAATTTAAAAGTAAAAATAGCTGAAGAATGAATGATTTATAAATGAAAACACTATCTAAAATTATTTTTGACATAGCATTCCACTTCTCAAAACAGGTAGGAGAAATCATTTAATGGCCATCCCTATTCTCAATCCTTGAAGCAACCAAACAAACAATTGTTATCTTCTCTAGGTAGTGCCCCACTTTCCTTTTCCATCTTCTATTTGAGATGCAAAAGAAAAGGTTAAAATGCCTTTTTGTTGGTTTGTTTGGAGCCTCTAATGACGAGTTCACGCACACTCCCATGCTTTTTTGCATTTTAAAATGAGGCACAAACAAATGCAAAGATGTATTTAATATGATGTGTACTTTTTATCCAGTAGTTTTCAAATAAAAGTGAAAAAAAAATCTTTCGAACGAGAAATATAACCACAGATTCACATTATTGGCAGTTTGTGAATGTTTACATGGCATTCATCTGATTCATTGGCCTATAAAAGGAAAAGTATGTCTTTCAGTTTGGATCTGGTTAAAAAAAACAAACGATTCAATCTTATTTGAAGTGACATAACAAGAAAACACAAACTCAGATTAATAGTTAAAGAGTCATTTCTAAATCTGAACTAACATTTTACTCCTAAGATGGTAAACTGTTCTGAAATTTGGAGTCATATAATAGTTTACATATATTAAGTTCATATTTTTATAGTGATAAGCAAACTAACAAACATTAATAATTTAATTGAACGACATGACATAGATACATGAAAGTACATGAAACATTTCTTAGGATATGTAATTTAGAGATTTTCTTGTTCCCTATTTTGCCTTTTGCATTCATTCATTCATTCATTTATTATTTATTTATTTCGATTTACACCCCACCTCTCTTCCCGAATCAATAATAATTTATTTCAATTCATTAAAATAATGAAACATATATATTAAAAACTCCAGTCAGGGATGCAAATTATTTTTTTTCCTAAAGTCGTAAATCCATATGAGGTTTTGATGCTCACTTTCTTCTGCCATATTTTTCTTCCCCAAATATCACAATAGGCCCAAATCAACTCTCAAAAGTTTAAAAATTCTGAAAATAGCATATAAGTCCATCTGTTCCCATTCATCTGACTAAAACTAAATAACATCTGTTCCAGTGTTGAAAACGGCATAATATGAGTGAAAATAAGCTGCAGTATGAAACATATATAGATCTCTTCCTCTATATCCCTGATGTAGCAACTTCTAGCTTGCTGAGCTGCTGTGTTTCCGAGTCTGCAGCCTGCAGTTTGCAACCTTGGTATCTTGGAGGCGGAGGGAGAGTCGTTCCCTTTTACCACCCCACCCCCCACCCCCTGCTGCTGCCGAATTTTCCAACTGCGGGGCTTGTGGCAGTTGTGCTGCCATCGCCACTCCTGTGCCTCGGGGCGGGTGAACCAGCGGGTGACTGCTGAATTTGTTAAAGTGTCTGGTGTATCATCTACTGACCTATTGCCTCCCCAGAACCCGTGGGTTGTTGGTATTTCATCAGTGGTCTCCTGGGACAAAGGGGGTATGCCGTGCTCCGGAATGTTTCATTCTACTGGGCCTTGAGCCTGTGGTAACAGACAGTGTTGTAACATTCAGCAATTTAAGCTGGTTTGGCCTGCCTGGAGGTGAAAAGAGGGCGAGAGGATAGCTCAGCCTGTTTTCTGGACATCAACTGGGAGTGGGGGTTTCTATGCTGACAGGTCCTGAAGAGGGCTATGGCTTGGAATCTGTTGTTTTTCTACTCGCTGCTATGAGAGGGCGGCTGAGTTTGGAAGTTCCTGGGCTTGCCTTTGCTATTACCCAGTTCCTTTTTACCATACCTATTGTTGACCGTCGCTGCCCCATGGCCTGTTTTTGCTGTCACTGCCACTGTCACCATGAGAGGGTGATCTTGGCAGTGCTTATCATCTAACAGCTGTGGCCAGAATTGGGATGGAAGATCTGGGGGTTCTTTGCCATGGGACCTAGGCCGGTGAGAGAGGCCTGGGGCCCCATGATGCACCCACCTTTTTTGACTCCTGTGCCAGACAGGGACGATCGATGGAGGTTAACATCATTAGAGATGGACAAACAAGAGTACTTGTTCCTTCGGAGTGCTACACTGCCTACAGATGCGGACTATTAGACTCTCTTCCATCCAGCAAAAATTGTGTTTCTACATCCCCCTGGTATTCAATCACAGAGCTTCAATTTTTACGGGATTCTCCTCCCTCTCAGGAATGGCCGTCTTCCCTTTCAAAGAACTTCCTTGATGACGGGTTTTGGAACCCCAAGAGATGGCATGCATCAAAAAGGGTTTTAAGGTTTTTTTTTATGGGGTCTGTTAAATTGTATTTTAAGGGGTTCTGGAGGGAAGATTAGTCCTGGGGGATCAGATGGGAGGGGAGGGGATCCCTGCAGGACATGGGACTGGATCACCTAAGATGCGTGGGGTGGGGAAAATTGGGTTGGGAGATGACATGGCTCCAGTGAGGGCTGAGGGTTATTCCATTGCCATGGTGATTGGGAGGGGCAGATATGGTGGGAGCAGAGGGTCTGGCCGCACTTGGGGATTGCGCACTCATTGTCTCCAAGCAGTTTCGCACCCCTGCCCTCACTGCTCTTCTCGCACTCCTGGTGGCACGGGATTATAGGACCCTGCACTTAGGCTGGTCTTTTTTAAAACCAGGTCTGTAGTAAATAAGGCTCACCTCATACAAAATCTTATTCAGGAGGGGAGTGCAGACCTGGCTTGCATCACAGAGACCTGGGTGGGCCCGGAAGGAGGTGTTCCACTCTCCAAATTGTGCCCACCGGGTTTCTGGGTGCTCCACCAGCCGAGAGCTCAGGGTAGGGGGTGGTGGAGTGGTGGCAGTTATTAGGGAAAGTCTTTGTCCTGGGGGGGGCGCTGTTTCTCAGATAGGCAGGTGTGAGTCCCTCTTTGTGAAGATGGGTTCAGGAGTTCAGTTGGGTCTTTTGATTACGTACCTGCCTCCCAGCTGCATATCATCAGCCCTGCCTGAGCTGCTCTCCCCACCTCTATTCCAGTCAGCAAAAGCACAAACAGGCCTGGAAAGGCCTGGGTGGGGAGATCGCACACCACAAGCCTGCTCTCTACCCGAGGCAGACTGCGATCCAGACGCAGCGCATTTTCAGTTGGAAAACACATCGCGCAAAGGGCGAAAATGGGGATGACCCGAGTATAAGCCGAGGGGGACTTTTGAACCCCTTTTTGGAGGCTGAAAACCTCGACTTATATTCAAGTATATACGGTAACCTAGTGATCTACTTTGTGCAGGTTTGTGCAACCAATTGTAATATAAACTAAGAGGAAAGCTTAACCCAAATCAAAATTCTAACGAAGATTAAAACTAAACAAGTTTAGAATGGTGTATAAATGACACTGTAGGGTTTTTAAATAATTTGGCTAAGAGAGTGTGTTGCAAATCCATTCTCTGTGTAATAATAACAATGAAAGCCAACTTTTAAAGCATGCTGATGCATTAAAGTGCTTTAAATTTAAAGTGCTTTAAATTTAAAGTGCTTTAAATTTAAAAATTGTAGTTATCAAATGGAGCATTTGTGGTGCTTTGGAAGGTATCCACCAGTTTACAGACTCTAAATATGCATATTTCCCCCAGAATTCTTTTTTCTTTTCTTTTTGCTGCTATGTAGTAATACAAATGTGGGCTCTCACTTAACGACAAGCACATTATAAATAGCCTCTACTGGTTACATAAACAACAGAAAATAATGCAATTTTGTTTTCAACGTTTACTGAAAAGTATGTCATAATCTCAGCATTTCTCTGTGCCATGAACTCTGGTTTAGAATGAAGAGCGGACACTCAAAAGACTGATGAAACTTCCCAGGGAGTAAAAAAATTCCTCCAATGATAATATCTATCTGTAATTTCCAGTTATTATTCTCTTGAATTTGGGTTTGTCATCTTTGACCTCTGAAAGGCAAGCAAAGGATTTCTTTCAGAATGCAGGGTGGTTACAAAGCAGCTAACATCACCACTAAATCACTTCTAAGGTAATGTTGACTGAACAGGCAGTCTCCTTTTATTGCTTTTGGCAACACTCCATTTAGTTTTTTATGGGATTAGAATCTTATCTTGTTTTACCTTCTATCATAGCACATGCCAAGGGCTTGGAAGGGGGAATAAAAGTGTAAGAAACAAGTTTGCTAAGGAAAGATATTGGCCTTATATCCTGCTGGAAGGATTGCCAATAAGACTTTGACTAGTCCCTGTGGGAGGTTAAAATTGTAGCCAAGACATTGGTCTCATCTAGCAGATCTTCCCTGGTATTCATCAGTAAGAAATTTGTCTAATTTATATGGCAAATTTTGATTAGGGTTGTGGTTGTTTCACAAAGTTTTCAAGTGCTTTATGAAATTTGTCTAATTTATATGACAAATTTTGATTAGGGTTGTGGTTGTTTCACAAAGGTTTCAAGTGCTTTACAATCCACAGAAGTACGAGAGTAGTTTCTATCTGCCATTCATTAAAGTAATCTATGTTTTCGAATCTATCAGCTGCAGAAGCCTGAAAAAGTGATGTTTTTGCTTTAAGAGTTGTACTGACTATAATGAGCGATTTCCTACCGAAATAGCATTTGGTTCTGCCTTTGAGTGGAAGTCAGTTTTTTAATGACTAGCAGAGAGCTGTAGACCTAGCTTGCGTGAGCTCTGAAGCACTTTTTGTTATCAGACTTGTGCAGCTCTAGAATTTACTAACGTGGATAGATTTCTTCATAAGTAGTCTAGTGATTATATAAGAAGAGCCTGAAATTTGGAAAAAAAATGAACATGGGAGTACTTTCTTAATCCAGATTTTAAAACTCATCCAATTGTCTATACCACAGGTGTCAAACTTGTGGGGTCACTTTGTTGTCATGTGATGTTTTGTGACATTTTTTCCCTTTGCGGAACTCAGGTGGGCGTGGCCTGCACCTGATACATCCGGGCTGTGGGCCACCAGTTTGACACCCCTGGTCTATAACTTTAGCTAGAGGTTGGTCCACTACTACCGTGTTTCCCCGAAAATAAGACCCTGTCTTATATTTTTTTGCCACCCAAAAAGGCACCCGGTCTTATTT
>JANHGC010005870.1:29632-43703 GCA_027560395.1 Boaedon fuliginosus | reverse complement strand
GAAAGGGCACTTTCAAAGCACTGAGCAGATACCAATTTTTGTTCTATTGCTACAGAAATAAACACCCCGTGACAATTTAATTTCCAGCTTCCAATCTGCACATAAATTTGAAGCTTGTCAGGGTATGAGAATGTTTTAGATTAATTTTGCTACAATGCTCTTTCATGCCTTTGTTCACAAGGCACAAATATTTTCTTTTTATTAAAAAAAAAGCCTAGATTCCAAAGATATTTGAAAAAAGAAATGTAATTCAGGGATGGAAAATGGCTTTATTATAAAACTTCATTTACAGCAATAATAGGGCATGAATGAAATCTGTAATTAGCTGCTTATTTTGTAAATTGTGAAAAGATTGTTTTTGGGATATTTTTGTCCCAACAAGCATCTAGGAAAAGAGGAAAAAATGTACAGGTAGTTCTTGACTAAGACCACAATTGAGCCCAAAATTTATGTTTCTAACTGAAACATTTGTTGAGTCAGCTTTGCCCCATTTTATGACATTTCTTGTCAATGTTGTTAAGGAAATCACTACAATTGTTAAGTTAGTAACACAGTTGTTAAGTGAATCTGGCTTCCCCATTGACTTTGCTTGTGAGAAGTTCGCAAAAGCTGATCACATGACCTCAGGACACTTCAACCATCATAAATATGAACCAGTTGCCAAGCAAATGCCAATGTGACCATGGGGATGCCGCAATGGTTGCAAGCGTGAAAAACGGTCATAAGACACTTTTTTATTCTCACTGTAACTTGGAATAATCACTAAATGAACTGTTGTAAGTTGAGGACTACCTGTACAATTTACCTCCCCCTGAACATTTATGGATTTCAACTTGTCCTTAAAATTCAACATAATTCAACATTGCCAATCACTACAAAGAAATAATAACAATTCTTCTCCTTTTTTGTTATAACATTTTTCTCCCTGGAATACCCATTTCATTTCTGGCCTTTTGTATCCATAATCTCTCAGTTAGCATGGTCAAAATACTTGCTGAAGAACTTTGCTGTTACAAATAAGGCAAAAGTCACTTTTGATAAGTAAAGCACTTCCTTTCATCTGTTTCCAAAATTTATTAGAGAGATCCAATCATAGTAAAGGGATGCAAAAGAACCAAAAAAGAATGGGCAGAGGGGGGGAGCTGGCAAAGAAGTAGCAAAAATACAACATATCTAGCACAAAACATCAACCTGAATGGGGTATAGAATAAACCCATCTCCAACCTGCTAAATCTGGTGAAAATTGACAATAATCCCTCAACCTACTCTTCTTGAACTAAGATATATCTCGGATAAGCACACATATGTAATTGTTTTCCCTAGTAATCCTTGGTTTTAAATCAAATTCCTCTTACCTATAATAAATGGCATGTGAGCAATTTAAGAACAATAAGATTAAAGAGATTTCCCATTAAACTGATATCACTGATAATGATCACTGATCATTATCACTGATAATGATAAATGTGAAATCATAGGAAAGAGACAGTGTTTCATTCAAAGTTTCATACCTTTTAGATGGCCCTCAGATCTAAACAAAAGACTGTTTTCCAAAAGCCATAGGATAGGATGGAGCATTTTAATAAAGATGGGGAAATGCAGTGTGTGTTTATCTAACAATGTGCATCATGCCATGAAATCTAGTTTAAAACAATGCTGTAATAACACATTATAAAAATAAGGCTACCATATCTAAATTGTAAAAATCTGGATAACTGCTAGATGACAGCAAAGTTTCTGAATCTCTGTTGCAATCTAGGAGCTCAATTATTTTTTTGCACCAAGAACTGGTAGCCCTAATGAAAATAGAAGGCTGCAAATTCAAACATGCCTTGCTTCATGTATGTACATGTATTAAGGGACAAGGAATCCAATGCCTTATAAATGTTCCTATAAATTTTAAGAAATTTTCTTAATTATAACTCTCAAAAGATTCCTGACCTTTAACCATATACTGGGTAAGGCTAATATGAGTTGCAATCTTTGAGAGTAAAAAATGACTATTTTGTCTCCATCCTTGATCCATAAGCATCTTTGAAAATGGGGAAAAAAGAACAAAAAAGTATAAATTTCAAATTTAAAGCAATGATATCTAAAAGGGAAAAAATGAACACGATGTATGTAGGTGGAAGGCTTGACAAATCGATAGATACTTTCACACTAAAATATGCCTTTTGCTTTCTAGAACAGCTAAATTTGTTCCAGACTTCAGTATTTATTCTAAAAGTAGAACTGAACCCAAATCATAACATTTGCCTGGTTTATCATTAAATAAAGTGAACTTAATTTTTACATTCTGCATTTATTTCATGTCCAGTTGACTCAATTGAGGTGACACAGTTCTCTTCAATGAGTTGCCTTAAAACTCATCCAGCATTTCAGAAGCTGACTGGAAAAGCTGCTAGAAGTTTCCATACAAGTCTTTTCTGGCTATCAGCACATCTGGAAAGGTCATAATGGAAATCAATTCAGACACTTATTTCAATGTTAGAAGGGAGGGGCTTGCTTGCATTGTTTGTTAAAGCAGGTTTTGAAGAATACTTCACATAAGAATTTGTTGAAATAAAGTACCTTTTTGAATTTTTGCACAACCCTTATTGCTCATAGCATTAGAACCACAAAGAGGTAACAAGGATTGTGGCCATTGGTTTAATACTTAACAACTCTTTTGGTTAAATTAATGGTTTCTTTTAGCACCTAATTTATGACCATAACAAATACACAAAATTAGGTCATTGGAAACATTGGCAAGTGTACAATTAGACTGCCCCTTCACTTGTGGTGAATAAATTAGAAGTGATGTGTGTATAACCATTAGTTCTCCAAAAGAGTTCCACAAATACCATCAATCAAGATTCTTCCATAAGGAAGTCTTCTCCAAAATATGGGTTTTGTTATTGTTTTTGTATTTGGTAAAGCCACCTTGAGAACTGAATGTAATATATATAGCTACCATCTTCAATTGTCACATATGCTCACTCTATATTGCCACATAGACTATTAAATAAGCAAAAATCTGCAGTATCTTTCTTTGTTTCTATATGTGACTATATACACAGAGGTACATACATGTTGTAAATGATGCCTTTTCTCTATTATAAATATTTACTGAAAAATATAATTTAATAATAAGTTATGTGAAGACCAATCTCATCACCTGGTTAGCTATGTTTCTATTATTATTATTATTTATTGGATTTATACCCCGCCTCTCTTCACCGCTTCCTAGAAGCAATATAGCAATATAACAGTGTTAATTATAGTATTAAGCAAGCATGACCCTAGAGAATCAATAAGGTATGGATCAAACATGGAAATGCCATGCATATAGCATTAAAATGGACAAAGATTAGTGGGTCTTAGCTTTGTTCTAGAACAGGGCTGTCAATCTCCCGGCCACGAGCCCGGTGCATCGTGCACTGCCCACACCCATGCGCGGTTTAGCAAAGGAGGAAAAAGTCCTGATATGTCATGGGACGGTGTCGTGACATGTGTTTGACACCCCTATTCTAGAAGAAACCTGTTACATTTAGCTTTGAAGTTGAATATAAACCGGCAACAAAATCTAAAATGATGAAACAGAGAATCCTTGACCTGTTCTCTATCATGCAACAAGGAAGATGATGAAGAATAATAATAATAAAGTTTGAAGAAGTCTGATAATATAATCAACTGCAGCTGCTATAAGAGTCACTTAAGCTTTGATGAGGAATTTAGATTGTTTTAAGTAGCAGTAGCATTTTCCAGGTTTATGTGGAAACCTAAAGAAATGTTGGCCTTCTTCATTGAATGAATGGAGAAGAGCTCAACTTATATAATGTCTGAAGTACTTCATCCAAACCATTCTTAAGCACGTACAACTTTAATGAATAGCCATCTGGCACAGATACCATAATCTGGATTCTGCACTGAGCGTTAATAATTGCTTTCAGAAATCTAAGTGGCCTGTTCTAGTTCTATAATTCAGTACTATATCCATTGAGGGATTTGCTAATCCTACAAAATTATTTGAAGTAAGGTTCGTACTTTGCATCGCCATGTTTTTACTTTGTAATCTTGAAGTCACATTCTTCCCAAAGATGGATCAAGATCTGGGCCTGTAAAAAAACATTTTCTAGTGCTTCACAACAGTGAAGCATATAAAACATCAACAAGGTCCTGAGTATTCAATTAACAGCTAAGGCAATAGGTATGTTCTCTTTCTTTTCTTATTTTTAACTGCATTGAATGAGAAGCTGTTTCTGAAATTAGGTCAGAATTTAGAAGCCAATTTAATTTGGCAGAGGTGAACAGTGATCTTAAAACATGAGCAAAAAGCATTCTCTCTAATTATACCAATCTTCTTGGAGGAATGAATTATGTCATCTTCTTAATGAATCTTAAATCTATTAAATAAGCTTAATTTATATTTTCTGAGATCCCCATATGACAAAAATGCCAGCAGGATACATATGAACTCTAGGTTGTGATTCTTGATTCTTACATGCACACCCAGAAATTGGGAAATTCCCTACTATATTAAGATAATCTGCTTGGTATCTTTTTTGTTATTTTTTGACAGTTTTTAAGAGAGATCCAGTCCTTTCACTCAAAATGTAACTATTTTTTTCCTGGGTAGTGTCCTTGATGTTGGCTTGTAAAGATTCTTCAGGTATCTAAACAACATTTCTGGCTCATAGAAGACCTAATCCAAAAGATGGTTGAAATCTACCTCCAGAAGAGAATCAACATTGCCGCATTAGTTTTAATGAACAAATGAAAACAAACAGAATTCTGAACAACCTTGCTGCAGAATTCCAAACATTTTGCCATAATTTAGCAAGTTACAATAAATTTTGGAAACTTTTTACTTCCTGAAAGTCCATCTATTAAATAGTCAGACTAAGAAAAAAAATGTGGAAAAAATGTGAAAGTTAAAATGCATTTGTAAAGAGCAATAAATTCAAATGTTTTAGAAAAGCCCATTCTATAATTCTGTTCTTAATTCAATTCTGTGTTCAACAGGACATGTCTCAGTTAAAAAAGATCACAGTTCTCAATGCCACAGGGAAGATATTTCACTTCCTGCTGATACTCAAAAAAAAAGGCTTTGTTATAATCGATTAATCACAAAAAGACATTTAAAATGTCATTTATTTACCTAGATTCCAAATGTCTTTGACTTTTCAATTCATTTGAATTGGCCTGTTAAGAAATAGTTTGACTTGCATATACAACAATGTTTGAATTGTGGCCTTAAGCAACTGCATTTTGTAGTTCAATCTCTGTAGAATAGATTTAAAATTGTTTCTAAGTGGAATTTTGATACAGATGTAAGTTTGATTGGAGTTTACTTTCAAGTAATAAATCATAGGATTATATCCTAAAATTACATGTTGTTATATAGAAATTAACTTTCTTCCAATCTGATGCTTTCAGGTATACTGGCCTCTACTTCCCACTTAACCCATGTTCCTTGTCCTAGATAGACATGTTGCCTTGGCTTGATGGAGAAACTTATTTTAACATTAAGTTGTAGAAAAATGCCTTATCTCATAAATACCCAATTCAGTTTTTGATGGAGAAACAAGAAGCATTCTGAAATCCATAACACAACATATTTATTTCTCCTGTTAACATGTAAAATAAATAGATTTTGCCGATTCCATAGATTTTCATTTATCTTTGAGATGTTTTGAAGCTTTGCCAAGAGACTTTTAGAGCAATTCTTGCTCATATGCAAACTACTGAGTATGAATAAGCAAGATGAAAATAGATTCTTTATAATCTTCCTGTAAATTATGGATTTCTGTCAAGACTTGCTAAAACCATTTATAGGATTATGCAGCTTTTGTACGCAAAAAAATTATAAATAAACCAATTTAAAACATTGGTTCCTAGAGCAAACATTTTTTCAGATATATTTTAGAATATTAATATATGTAAATATAACTGGTTAAAATTGTTTGTCTTTAAGTTCCCATTTTAAGGATGTGCTTGTTAAATGTAAATGCAACATGATATGTTGCTCTTATATGTTGACCTAGTTTAGATGGCTTTTCCTTTATATTCTTCTCTTCCACAATTATACTCTGCCCTGTCTGATATATACATCACATGGTATGAATGAATGTTTTCTTGAACAGGATAAAAATCAATTAAATACTGTATTTATAACAGCAAACATCTGAACAACCACTACATTGTAGCAAAGAAATAGTTTTATGGGTTGATTTCTTGTTATCTCATGCATGTCCAGTGCTTTGCTGGTAGCCCAGTTTTATAAGTCTAAATTGAGCACTTTGCAAAAATGTAAGAAAACATCAAATAAACCAAGCAGGCTGAAAATATGAACAAGTTAAAAAGCAGCAGCCAACATACTAGAATGAAAACTAGCTGCAGAGATCATATGGGTTGAAAACTATGTAGACAGAAAGGTTATATTAAAAAAAACTATGTAAACACAAAGATCTTCACTATTAACTTGAAACTAACGAAAAAGATAGTCAATGGAACTCCCACAATAATGATTTCCAGTAATTAGATACTACCACTAAAATGGATCTGTCAAAGTGTCCATTAAATGTTGACAGCGCAAACAGAGTTTAACGTCCTGTCTATTTTAAAATCCAAGCTGTTTAATGGTGAAAAATTGACCATAAACAAATTCAAGCATGTCCTTAAGAGTTTAAAACCTACATAAGTTGGAAATGAAGGGCTGATTAAGAAATAATTCAAACACATTCACATATGAGGATTTGGGAGAGCCCTATTCCAGCATTTAACCCAGTGTTTTCAACCTCAGCAACAAAGATATGTGGACTTCAACTCCCACAATTCCTCAGCTGACATGCTGCCTTGTTGCCCTGTCACTTTTCATGCATTGGTTGGGAAAGCCTGAAAATCCTCTTTATAGATCTAAATCAGATGGGACAGAGCCATGATGGCAGCCTACCTGAACTGGTTTTCCCATTTTCAAATAAACAAACCTTTTCTCCCGCTGACTGCAGGAATTCCTAAATTCTTCAAATGGGGAGTTGAACATCAGGTCTTTCTTAAATCAATGTGAAACCTTGTATAAATTTAAATGATGTGCATGTTTTCCCCCCAATAATCAAAAGAAAAGGCACTTTTTGCTTGTTCTGGGGGAAAAAAACCTAAAGCATATACTAGAGAAGTAAACAATTTGCCTGAAAAACAGCTGTTGTCATGCAAAGTGCTTTAGATCAACACAAGCAAATTAAACCTAAAAATAAATCAAATGTCTGTCTTTATACTGTCAAAAATATAGCCTATTAGATAAGCTTCATTATTCTATCCAGTGAAAACTGAAACCAACTCCAAAATTAGGCAATGATCTAAATTGCCGAATAGGAATTGCATCTCTTAAGTGGAGGAGATGTGCTATATTTGCTACGGTGAGAGATTTTTAAAGGCTGTGAGGATGTGTCTTCTGAAAATAACACACACAGTGGGATAAACAACAAAAAAGTGGTTATGTTCAATTGTTGTGCTGCTAACAGGATTTATATTCATATGAACATTGCCACCAGCAAATAAATATCAAGGCATGTGGGAAAGGCATATCAAGAGCTCAACTGGATTGTTCCGATCCTAACCATTTTTATCGACCTAAAGCAAAGAATTTGGATTTCATTATCTATGGGCAGAACTGTTAACTCACGTTTTCCAGCATATGCTAAATCATGAATCCCGTATGTGATAATGGGTAAGTGAATGTTACTCTATTATCCTATATTATACCCTACTACATTCACACCAACCTGTGCTATTATGGAGGCTTCCAGATGTATTAGATAACCATTCTCAGGGTAGTTGCCTAAGGACACTAGCTTGCGAATGACTATTTGATAGGGCCACACGATGATTCAGGTTCAGTTCTATAAAGATGTTTTGAGCATGCAGAACCCAACCATAGCTCCAATTTGCAAGTCTTAAAATTAGTCAGCTCATTTGTGGGAACTTGTTTTGAAATACCTTCTCAGAATCAAATCCAAAATGCTATAAAGTTCTACTTTCTACATTGATCCAGACTTGGGAGGGAGCATCCTCTGCTTTGATAGGTCAGCTAGAACAAAACACAAAATAAATGATAATGGATTCTCAGTAAGAATTCAAAATAATAAAGTGCACAGAAATTTAATTCTCTATCCAAAATTGCTACAATAAGGGAACTTACAAGTACACTGGGAAAGTACCCTAAATCAATATAAAAATAATAAATTCAAACTGGCTAATAGGCATTGAGTTAATTATGAAACCAAATTCAACTATAATAAAATAAAGAAGTAAGAGCAGGCTTATTTCTTATTGATTAACTGAGCAAAGTATGGCCAATTGCTTGGCATTCCTGGAAGGGCTTTTGTCCTTTTAAATGAATGTAATGAGCTATAATATTCTTGAGGATTTTGCATTAGCCCATAATGGGCTGGCATTCATAGATCATCCTTCCCTTCCTATCACCACAGCAATGAACAAAGAAGAAATTTGGACATAGAAGAGTAGAGTTGGATCTTACACAACTATTTGATTTCTCAGGTTTTTTTAAGTCAAGGATGTGGTTGTATATAGGGAAAAAGACTCATAATGCATTCTCTCTTTAAATTGTACATGCCACCATTAAATTAATATTTTAGACACTTTTCTCATTTTCTCCTTTAAAAGTATTCAAATTTCACTTAGTTTCCTCAAAGTCTTTTAGGCAACTAGCAGATGGTTTATAACAAACACACACACACACACAAACGTATGCACACATATTCTTCACTGGATACGGTTGGGGGTTTTTTAATGCACAAAATCAGTGTTATAAGAATTAAACGTTAGGATGGCAAAGGATAGAGAGTGTTTGCAAAGAAGAAAAAAGCTGGGAAAGGAAGGGAAAGAACCATTCATAAGCTTGTGTCTCCATTTTGTTTGCACTCAGATAAAATACTCAGAGTCATATCCTCACTTTTGGATTGCACATTGAGCTCACTCCGTCTTGAGGCTTTCCGAGTTGCCCTGGAGAGCTTTCTCCGAAAAGTGTCTCCAGCCAAAAAATATAAAATAGGATCCACGCAGCTGTTGAGACTCGCTAGGCCTCGAGTTACTTGGTAGGTAGCATAAACCCTGTTGTTAAACGCACACATTTCCGGAGTCTGAAAATCCAGCCGGGCGCGTAGATTCAAGTTTTTCATCACGTGGAAAGGAAGATAAGACACAGCAAATACTGCCAACACTATAATAACCAAGTAAATTGATTTCCTCCTAAGCGGGGAATTGTCTAAATCTTTGTAAATCAGTGCTTTCACAATTAATCCATAGCAACCGAGGATCAAAATGAACGGGATGCAAAACAAGAAGACGGTGGTGCACATGCTGTAAATAAAATAGCTACGCAGGTAATTGTCTACTGTTGTGTCATAGCACGCCATGGTTTTGACTTTCCTTACTTCAGTCCCAGAGTAAAAGAAGATGGGAGAGATTCCCACTGCCACGATAAACCAGACCAGGGTGCTGATGTAAACAGCATTCTTTTTTTTCAGTCTCCCTAATGATTTCAAAGGATGCACCACACCAGTGTATCTGTGCACACTGATGCATGTGAGGAATAAGATGCTTCCATATAGATTGACATGAAAGATAAATCTCTGCAGCTTGCACATGAAGTCTCCAAAGATCCAGTCCGTTTGATTGAAGTAGTAGAATATTAGGGCAGGGAGCGTCAGGACGTACAAGAAGTCTGCTAGGGCCAAGTTGAACATGTAAACGGAGATGCCACTCCATGGCCTCATGTGGAAGACAAACATCCAGATGGCCACACTGTTGCCTAGAAATCCAGTGATGAAGACTACGATGTAGACAGCTGGCAAGTAATAGAATTGAAAACCGGTTTTGGTCAAGGAACACTTGCTAGTGGCATTGCTGGTCACATTGCTAGCCAGTGCATGGGTTTCAGTCAAATTCAGGACAAACGAAATAAGGGCTTCAGTCATGGTGACACCAATAAATTCACATCAGTGGCTTTCAAGATCTAGTTTCAGTAAGTGTCCCTAGAGAAAAGAAAGAAAGTATCTAAGCTATGTCAATAAAAGAAACAATGCAGCAAAACAGGCAGGAGAAAAATCATATTCAATTTTCAGCAGATCTAGAAGCAGTGTATTTATTTATATCCTGCTACAATCTGGTGACTTTTGGTAGCTCACGTGATAGAAGAAAAATATTAAAACATTCACAGTATCTTTAAACTTAGAATTTAAATAACTAAATAATAATAAAATCACTACGAGTTAGTTAATTGACAAGGCCATAAGTACTATATTTGCTTTTTTGGCAGGCATATGTTCCTGCAGACCAGTTGAGATGCTTTAATTTACTGCCCATATTTGAATGTTGACATTATATTCTTTTTAGAATATGGTAGCTTCAACTTGTGAATTATTCCCTCTATGCCCTACCACTTGCCACAAAATGTAACATAAAGAACTACTCTTTATAGACTGTTAAATTCAGTCAAGTATTAGTTTTTGCTAAAGCATCTTATGGGCATTACCAGATGAGGCTGTTATTCATAAAATCACCCTGACTCATCCATGGAATTTTGCAGACCTCATTCCCCATTTGTAGCTATCTTCCTCTCTGCCCACCACCACTGATGCCTTCTCTTAAGAGGGGAGAAAATATATTTAAGGAGAAAAAGGCAGAAGTCGTCTGCAATACTTTTTTGACTGGTATTAATAGTATACAAAAAACTGTTCATCTGGACGAACCCTGCATTTTATATGCTGGAATTTTATATACCAGGAAGGCAGATGGAAAGTCATGAACTTTCTGAAAAATTCAGCCACTGAGAGATCCTATGATGTAAAAGATCTTTATGGATCTTGACTTAACTGTTTCATCAAGACCCCCACCCCACCCCTTCACCATACTTTAAATCTAGCTGATCACTAGCAAGTACCCAAAACGAAGTGCTTAGGCCAAAGACCGGTGGAATGTATACAGGTCAGGAAGAAAATATCTGTCAATAGTTTTTGAAAAGGTGTAAACTTGGCATTACTGAAATAGTGTAACCATTTCACCTGACATTTACTGATCAGAATTGCCATATATTGGCAATTCTTCCCTCTCTTTCTCTCTGCATACATTTCCCCCATTCTAAACATGCATTGTTTAATGAAGTAACCTAGGAGATGCTTTCTCTATACAGATAAATCATGGAAGAGTTTTCAATCCCATCTCTTTCAAAGAAAAATGAAGGGAAATGAACAATATGGACATTAAAGTCTTTAAATAATATCCAAATAAACTTCTATATTTGTTTAGATACCCATCCTAAACATATTTTCATTATATTTTCCATCTTAACAACATCAGAGGAACCTCCTTTAATATATGACATAGCGGCAATCTCTCGGTGTTCTACATTTTCTCTGCAAATGGCATTCTCTACCTGAAAATAGCCCAGAACCATTCTAATTAGAGGCTGTTGACAAACGCAGTTGCCACAATATGGTCTAATTCCTTTTCAGAGCCATGGATGATAGAAATCACAGCTACAGGTTGCCTCCAACGCAATCTGAAAATTAAATGTGAGCTAGAACTATCCTAAGTAAATATTTCAGTTCAATGACCTTTGGCTACTGAAGACAGATGGAAGGAGGAATAAGAAATGAGGAGGAATAAGCATATGAATGGCATTCCCCTCTCCCCCGCCTCCAGAAAAGTAGTTTGGTTTCTTAAATTTGAGTTAAACAGATCATAAATGACTGAAGATAGTGGGGAAGTTTCTGAAAATTACATGGGTGGTGGCGGAAAAGGGACAGAATCCAGATACCCACTACTCACAAGAAAATAATTATTGGTATTCTATGAGAAACTGAAGAATTACACAGTCTAAAAAAGCTGGAGCAGGTGGAGAAGAAAACTGCAGGGAGCACCAGTAAAGGTTAAACTGCATAGAAATGAAGGGAGAACCAGAGAACAAGGTAGCTGTAGCAAGACAACTGAAATGAAGAAAACTGAGCTGTGCATCCTTAGAGACCTAGGACTGTGTCCCCCCTGCTGGCACTCCAGCTCCTCAAAATATGTGAAACCAGTTTTATCCATACACATATTGAAGTGTCCCTAACACATCACGATGTCCGTGCTCACACAACATGCCAAGGCATAATCATATTTGTTGGGCTATCATTTTCAACCATGATTCCTGGGGGGTTAGCAGGCTGTAGTATCCATCTCTGTGGGGTTACATTGGAGAGCTGTACCTAGTTTAAGGGCAGGAAAAAGTAACACCTAAAGGTGGCTTAACTTTCCTTGCTTCTGTGCCCATTACACACACACACACACACACACACACACACACACACACACACACACACACACACACAGCCTTCACCACCCTATATCCCTGCACGGCAGCTCCTCCCTCCGCCCTAAATGCACACAACACGGAAGTTTCCAGTCAACAAAATGGGTTCATCTCCAGACAAAAGCTCAGCCCCGGAGTGCAAGTCAAGCACGAGGGCCCGCATAGCTCCGGGGCATGCACAGAAAGCGTCTTCCGCCTAGTCCCTTTCTTCAGCCGTCTTTTCCTTTCAGCCTCGGTTTGACTGCGCTCCTCTTGAGGTCTCGTTTTGGCAAATCCACTCCGTCCCTTCTAAACGACATGTTTTTTTTACTTCCGAGTTAAGAATTCAGCGCAGGAGTGTCAGAAAAAAAAAAAAACCCCATCGCTTTGGCCCCCGTTAGCTCCATGCCTGTTTTGCACCCGGATTAGGCGAGGTGCGCGGGAGAGGGGCTTCCCCCCTTCTGAATGAAACGCGCGCGGCAGGAGTGGGGGCGGGGTGGGGGCGGAAACCCAGGATGCCCCCACGGACAGAGCCCCTAGCACGGC
Source organism: Boaedon fuliginosus (assembly GCA_027560395.1). Taxonomy (NCBI): domain Eukaryota; kingdom Metazoa; phylum Chordata; class Lepidosauria; order Squamata; family Lamprophiidae; genus Boaedon; species Boaedon fuliginosus. The sequence continues at coordinate 30,826 of JANHGC010005870.1, read as the reverse complement.
TCGCTTAGTCGGGCTACTTTCTCAGGCAAACTCTCCGAGGGTGACCCAAAAAAATGACAGGCGCCGCGGCAGAGAAAACGAAGCCGTAGGTAGAGATGGGCTCGGGCAAAGTCTTTAAGCGGCGTTTCTAAGCGCTTGCCGATAGGGCACTTGGAGAAAGAGATGCTCCCGCCGTTTCCCCCCTTTTTTGCCTCCCAGCCGGAAACTTTCCTCCAGACTTACCTTCTGAAACGCCTCAGCACGCTCGAGCAGAGCGGGCAACGCGGCGCCTTGTCGCCGCCGCCACCGCTGCTAGTGCGGCTGTTGGTGGTGCGGCCACCGCGCCCGCCGTCGCCTCCTCCTTCGCCTTCATGCCGCGGTTCCTTCTTCGCAGCTCCCGGGCGAGGCGGGAGAAGCGGAAGGAGCCGGCGGCGCGAAGCATGTGCCCGTTCAGAGCCCCGAGCTTTGGGCTCCTCGCGGCCGCCACATTCCCACACACTGGCGAGGCGGGCGAAGAGCGTGCTGACGCGTGCCGCTCGGCCGGCCGGCAGGCAGGCAGGCGGGCGAGGAAGTGCAGGCTAGCCGCGAGAGGGAGCGCAAGGAGGCGGGAGCGGCAGCGGCTGAGGCGGCAGAGAAGAAGCCGCCTTCAGCTAAAGGTTGGTCCCCGCCCCCTGAAGCTCTTCCCCGCGTGGGCAAAGGCAGATCCACTTTTTCCTGCCGTCGTAGGGCTGCCCAAAATAAAACCATTTCCGTGGTTGTTAGAGCTCAACGATTTGTGGCTTGCGAGTGAGATCAGCTCGATCCCAGGGAGCAAATAATATCAAATCCAGAGGATTCGTACGTTCGTGGATCGGACTTTTTATCCAGATGTGCATTGATGGATACATTATATGATGACCTTTTGGCATTTTTTTTTTACTATGACACACTGATTCACATTAAAAATGAAATTCTGTTGCTTGCTTTCAAAAGAATTTATTTATTTATTTATTTCATTTATTTGGATTTATATCCCGCCTCTCTTCGCCAGTCAAGGGGAACCCGTTTACGGGTAGTATTTATACAGAATGTATATATACTACCCGTAAACATACATAACACATGTACACATGCTATATACATATAACCCATACATACATACATACATACATACATACATACATACATACATACATACATACATACATACATGAAAGTCTTGGTGTAATCGGGTCT
>JANHGC010005870.1:8469-27522 GCA_027560395.1 Boaedon fuliginosus | reverse complement strand
GGAACCGGTAGGAACCCACCCCTGATTCGTACACACAGTGCTGGATAAAATAATGTGGTTCTATCAGCGTAGATGGATGGGTGAGGCTCAGACGATACAACCTTTTTGATCGCCACAGAGAGTATCTGACAATAAATGACGTCTACTGGATATTTTCCAAATACAAAGTCCATTTCACTCCTGGGCTTTACTGTGCCTAAATGAAAGTTCCACAAAACCTTTGGAAAAAGAATGAGTTGATGGCCCAGTAAATATAGATAATTTAAAGTTATGTCAATGCAGGATGTCTGATCAGTGCACAAGGTAGGACCTTTTAAAGAGACCTGTTACAGTTTCCTATTATGAGACCCATTCCTCCCCATGGTTCTGGTGTACAAACTCTCTTCCTGCACAGCAAGAAGTAGCCCATCAGAATTAGCATTAATGGGGTACGGTAGAAGATGTTCTCATCTTAGACATATAATAATAGGGTGGGAAGGGATGTTGGAGGTCTTCTAATTCAACTCTCTGCTCAAGCAGGAGTCCCTACGCATTCCAGACAAATAGCCCTCCAGTCTCTTCTTGAAAGTCCTACAGTGATGGAACATCCACAACTCTGTTTCTCCTTGGTTCTAGGTTGGATCTCTCCTTAACAATCTTCCCACCTGTCACTTCTTAGGAATTACCAAACATGTTATTCTGCATTCTTGGGGTGGAGGTGGGGTGTCCTTGGTGCTCTCTGAGCGTACTTGTAGACTTTTCATTGCCCTAACTAGGCATCCGAATTACAGGATTGTAAAAAGGGAGTGACTAGGTAGCCTGACTAGCACTGATGATGTTACCTAGTTAGGGTAATGAAATGTCTGCAAGAAAACAAGCAAGCTCAAGGACCCCTCATTTCAACCCTGAGCTACAAATATATATATAATTACATTTTTATGCCGTCCAACTCCCGAAGGACTCTGGGCGCCTGACAACATGGATAGGAATAGCACTCAGATTTTATATACTGCTTATCAGAGCTTTACAACATTCCACAAGCAGTTACAGAGTCAGCTTATTGCCCCCAAACAATCTGGGTCTTCATTTCACTGACCTTGGAAAGGATGGAAGGCTGAGTCAACCTTGAGCCTGGGGATTCGATCTGACAATCTGCTGAACAAGTCAGCAGAGACTGCAGTGCTGCATTTAACCACTATGCCACCACAGCTCATGTTCCTATAAGTAAATTATGTATGTATGTATGTATGTATGTATGTAGGTAGGTATGTAGGTATGTAGGTATGTATGTAGACATGGTGGCTTTGTGGGTAAGATGGTGAGCTTGTCAATCAGAAAGGTCAGCAGTTTGGCGGTTTGAATCTCTAGTGCCGCATAACAGAGTGAGCTCCCGTTACTTGTCCCAGCTTCTGCCAACATAACAGTTTGAAAGCATCTAAAAATGCAAGTAAAAAAATAGGGACCACCTTTGGCTTTCTGTTCACTTTTGGCATTTAGTCATGCCGGTCACATGTCCATGGAGATGTCTTCAGACAGCGCTGGCTCTTCAGCTTTGAAACGGAGATGAGCACCACCCCTGGAGTGTGGAACGATTAGCACGTATGTGTGAGGGGAACCTTTACATTTACAAAGTTCCCCTTTGGGTGAAGAGAGGCGGGGTATAAATCTAATAAATTATAAATTATTATTATTACATTTACCTTGTATGTATGTATGTATGTATGTATGTATGTATGTATGTATGTATGTATGTACATACCTATGTATATGGCCATTAAGGAGTGTGTGCATATGAAAGCCCTGTTTTTTCTTGTTAGATCAACCTTGCACCAGCCTGTCTAGCTTTCCATGATTTGCATAACTCCCAAATGGCATCTTCCCATTGACCATTTTCAGATTGGAAATTTACACAGCCAAGGAAGCTTCAGAGGTATGTGAACATAAATCATATAAAGACGAACACTGGCAGTTGAACACCTGCCACCTGTGAAAATATAGCAAGTTTAAAATACCTTGTCAAAGTAAATTAAAGAGAACACTGTAAGAATAGGGGGGGGAGGGAGCCTCTTTTTCAGGCAAATAAAACTTATGAGAAATGCAAAATAAATTTTGGCATAACATATACAGAATTGAAAGGAGCTTCAGAAGGCTTCCGGGCTCTGAACACTGTTGGGGATACAGGCAGAATACAGTTGCAATATTTTCCAGTGAACAACTGTTCAGCTTCTGTTTAAAATACCTACCCCTAAAGGTAGTCTATCAATTGTCATTCAAGATAAAATCTAATCTTAGTTGTTTACAAAAGTTACAATAGAGAATATTGTTATTCCTAGTTGAAAACAGAGGTATTTAGTTTGTATGTTTCTGAGTTACATTCAAAATACAGAGATTGTCATTTCTACTCTAAGAATTATTCCTCAGTATTTGCTTATAGCATCATTGATAACCAACCCCATTTTTATCCATTGCTGACATTATATTAATACTGTCTCTTTCCAGTCATGATTTGTGTAATGGAAAACACTTGAACCTCACTCCTGCTACCACAACTGTCCTAGTCACAGTAGCAAAAACTGTAGTTCTACAGAAAGATGGATTTGTGTAATCAAACCACCCTTAATTTATATTGATAATTCCATATGATGCCGATACGATAATATGTGGGAGATAGCCTAGGAACTATATCAGTCTTGTGAAATATATTTTGTTAGTAAGTGGTAAAACATAAAATGTGGTAAATGGAGTCTGATGGCATCATATTATTATGCATATTGTTTGTTTGTTTTCTTGTTTGTTTGTCAAATTTATATAACTATATCATCTCAGCAAGGCTCGGTTTCAATAAATTAACTAGTGAGGAAAACCTCTGAGAAGGAGTAACCTTGAATTTTGTCTTCTATATTCAACTTGGGAGAGAAAACAGTTTAGGAAAGTCAATTATTGTTATTGTAGGCTTAGTGGTCATGAAATTCTGTGAACCAAGAAAAAGGCAAATATCTTTAGTCTTACAGCTTACAATACATTTCTTCAGTATATCTATCCCAAAGATAAAATGAACATGGGTTCATTTTTTTCACTCATATAATCTTTATTTTAGTCCCAATGTTTTCCCACAAGTGCAGGATCCACTTTTTGGATCAACCAAGTATTGATTCACTGGTTACAATAGTAATTATCTAACTGGCTTGTTGCTTGAACCTGATTATCATGGGCTGAGAGAGTGTGAATGGCCCAAAGTCACCCAGGCGGCCTTCATGCCTAAGGCTGAAGTAGAAATCACAGCCTCCTCTGCTTGGTGCCTTAACTAGACTAAAATTACCTTCCCTCATAGGAATGGAACTTACACCCAAAGACCCTTGTTTTATTTTATTGTACAGAAATAAACTCATCTAAATCAGAAGTCACTGCAGTTTTATTTAGTTTGGGTGTTTTTTAATGAAGAATAACTTTTTGTGAATAAGGTAGAAAAATAAATATGTAAAAATGTGGAATGGTCCACTTTGTTCATCACCTATTTTGTATATTCCTCTTCAACATCATCACCTCCACGCCCCTTGCAAAAGATTCTGAATGAAGCTGCAAGTTTTGTCAAACCAAGGATAAATAGTGAACCTTGGCAAAATATACAATCAGAATGGAGTTGGAAGGGATCTTGGAGGTCCAGATCCCTGTTGAAGAAGGAGACCCCATACCATTTTAGGCAAGTGACTGTCCAGTCTCTTCTTTAAAACTTCCAGTGATGAAACATCCATAACTTCTGAGGGCAAGCTGTTTCACTGGTTAATTGTCCTCACCAGTAAAAAGTTTTTCCTTAATTCCAGGTTGCTTCTCTCCTTGATTAGTTTCTGTCCATTGTTTCTTGTCATGCACTCTGGTGCTTTGGAAAATAAATTGACCCCCTGCTCTTTGTGACAGCCTCTCAAATATTGGAATATTGCTATCATCAGGAGTGGGTTCCTACCGGTTCGCTGGTTACCCGCTTCGTGGGCGCGCTTGCCGATCGCCTGTCAAACCTGCACAGCGCGCAATTGACTTAGAAATCTTCATGGTATTCTTCAAGCACTCTGACCCAACAGCGGCGCGGTGGATCGGCAAGCGCGCCTACGAAGCAAGTAACCAGTGAACCGGTAGGAACCCACTCCTGGCTATCATGTTTCTCCTACTCCTTCTTTTCTCTAGACTAACCAAACCCAAATCCTGCAACCATTCTTCATATGTTTTAGTCTCTAGCCTTTTAATAATCCTAATTGCTCTTGTTTGCACTTTTCCCAAAGTCTCAACATCTTTTCTGTAATATGGTTACCAAAACTGGATGTAGTATTCCAGTAAGGTGTGGCCTAACTAAGGCTTTATAAAGCAGTACTAATACTTCATGGGATACCTCTGTTTATACAACCATGGATTATATTGGCTTTTTGGGCTGCTGCTGTATACTGCTGACTCTTGTTTAAGTGATCACACACTAGGACTCTCACAGTTACTGTTTATGAGCCAGGTTTCACCTAATGTGCACTTGTAACTTTTGTTTTTCCTGCAAAGGTGTAAAACCTTGCTTTTCTCCACATTAAATTTCCTTTTGTTGGATAGGGCCCACTGTTCAAGTCTGTCAAGATCTTTTTGGATCCTGAGCTTGTCTTCTGGGGTGCTGGCTATTCCTGCCAGCTTAGTATCATCAGCAAATTTGATGAGTTCCCCTTCTATTCCCTCATATCAGTGATTTATGAAGATATTGGTTAGTACTCGGCCTAAAACGGAGCCTTCTGGTATCCCACTGCTACTTGTTGAGTACTGTTTGTCAGCTAGTTTCAAATCCATCTGATGGTCTTGTTGAAGGTTTTAATTTGTTTAAAGCAGGCTATTAGAATTCAGAAATGCTCCATACCCAGTTTACTAAGTCTTTATTACATAAACATAACACTTCTGCTTTCTTTTTCTTTTAAGGTTTTTTTTTCTGACAGTTCTAAAAAACAGCCACATTACACATGTTATTTTATCTTAGAGTAAACAATGACAACATATTTGTGTATACCAAATCACCACAGATCCCAAGAAATAGCTTATGATAGCTAGATAAAAATAAAAATACTAACATAAACTTTTTTAATAAAAAAAAATTAAGGTACAGAAACTGACAACCAAATTGGATCAAAACAAATATGTAAGTACATCTAAGAGTTCTTCAAAAGGATAATATTAATTCTAAAAAGTTGTTTCAGGCAGGAATAGTTTTGGCAAAATATCAATACATCAAGAAATTATAGCCAAAAGAAATAGGCAACATTTGTGCCAGAAGGTGTATTTAAATTATGTGAAGATGAGCTACAGAATGTGAGCAATGTGGTTACTCAGAATGGTCTCCTGTGTCTCAGTGGAACTCAGGATATTTCTGTAAGTAAATAAGATGCTAGAAGCTGGAAGGTTGTTTATAACAGAATATGCATAATAATAACATATAGTCTGGAGTTGGAAGGGACCTTGGAGGTCTTCTAGTCCAATGCCCTGCCTATATCATTTCAGACAAATAGATGTCCAATCTCGTCTTAAAAAACCTCCACTGCTGGAGCACCTATAACTTCTGGAGGCAAGTTATTCAACTGATTAATTGTTCTCATTGTCAGGAAATTTCTCGTAGTTCTAGGTTGCCTGTCTTCTAGTTTCCAATCATTACTTCTTGCTCTACCTTCAGGTGCTTTGGAGAATAAATTGAACCCCTCTTCTTCATGGCAGCCCTTAGACATTGGAACACTGCTATCATGGAAACCCTAGTATTTATTTTCATTAAACTAGACATAACCAATTCCTGCAACTGTTCTTCATATGTTTTATCCTCTAGTCTTCTAATTATCTTTGTTGCTCTTCTCTGCACTCCTTCTAGAGTCTCAATATTTTTTTATATATCAAGATGACCAAAATTTAATGCAATATTCCAAGTAAGGTCTTACCAATGCATTATATAGGAGCATGGTGGCTTACAAGGTTAGGACACTGGGTTGATGATTAGCAAGCTTGTGTTCAAGACATGGTTGCAGCTATGGGATGGGATAAGGTCTTGTCACATGCTCCAGCTTCTGCTGACTTCGCAGTTTTGAAAATGGGTGACCATTAGTAGATGGGTACTACTTGGATGGACAAATTAACAGGGATGTGAAAGGAACCCCAATTGTATGCCCCTGGGCAACAGTGATGCCATCATTCAATCCTTTCAACCAGAAGTCCTTCAGTGACCCCCAATAAGGTTGTAGTAGTATCAAGGCATTATGCAGTGGCACTATTATCTTGATTCTATCACTCTGTTAAAGCCATCTAGGACTGTGTTAGTTTTTTTGGCACCTGTAATACACTGCTGGCTCATATTTAAGTGGTTGTCTTCTGGGACTCTGAGATCCTTCTCTGATTTGCTACTATTGACCCAGGTGTCACCTATTATATACTTAACCATTTCATTTATCTTGCCCAAATGTAGAATCTTACTTTTCTCACCATTGAATTTCCTTGGTCCCAGTGTTCAAGTCTGTCAAGATTCTTCAATATCTTAAGCCTATCTTCTGGAGCGTTCGCTATTCCTGCCAGCTTGGTATCACCTGCAAATTTAATGAGTTCCCTTCTACCCCATGGAAATCAATATTTTGATAAAGATATTGAAGACTACTTAATCTAAAGCGGAAACTTTAGATACCCCTCTAGGTACTTCATCCACGTAGATAGAGTTCCATTAAGGACTGCATGTTGAATGTGTTGGTCAGCCAATTACAAATCCATCTGGTAGTGATGCTGTATAACCCACGTTTTTCTATTTTATCAAGTAGTAGGTTGTGATCTATGTTATAAAAGCCTTACTGAAGTCCAAGTAAATTATATTGACAGCATCTTGCTAGCCCATTAGTTTTGTCACATTGTCAAAGAATGCAATAAGATTTGTCTGGCATGATCTGTTTTTTGACAAACCCATGTTGGCTTCTGGTTATGACTTTGCTTTTTAATATCTGAATATACATCATGTCGTTCCCTTTCAAAATAAGCAGTGTTATAAAAAGTACAAGCAGTATAAGGAATAGCAGAATAAATAAAAGCCATGAGTTAAGATTCATCACATTGGCTTCATATTTAATTTGGAATTGAACTTAAAAAAATAGGAAAAGTGTAATGGGTTAGGAAGCAATAGTGGCCATCAAGGCAAGTGTTTGGAAATACATACCAAGTTGCTTACCTTTTCCCTTCCACTTATTTCAAAGACAATTTCTAGGTTTCCTGTTGGATAGAAGATGTTGTAGCAATCTTTCCCTGGAGGGTTTATTTAATAAATTCAAACATTTCTGTACTAAAGATAATAATTACCTGTTTTTAGTGAGGGGCTAGGGAATAAAGTTTAAAACAATAGCTGGTAGGCTATTAAACACAATATCAAACAAGTAGTTCCAGTAAATGCAGCATCAACGTATGACATCCAATAAAATTACAAATTCTTTACAATCCCTTGTCATATTCTGAGTATGCATTCCAAGTATGAACATGAGAAGGAGGAGGAGTAGAAGGAGAAGAAATAGAGCTACCATTTCTGGACTGCAAATATGCAGGTAACCACTAGATAGTAGAACAAATCAGAGTTTTAATTATTTCTTTACTCACATCTAGGGGTGGTACGGAGTTTTGCAGTCCAAATATGAAACATGTTCTTTTCTTGCAGTGTCCTAATTTTGGTTTTATGTCTGTCAGCACTTACCACCTGGATTCACAATTAGAAGGATTATTAGGCACCCTCCTGCCAGTCCCAATCAAAATTCCCTTGCAACTGGGATCAATTGAAGATTCTGGCATTCTTTAATGGCAGCCATGTAGAGTGTTTTATTGTTATTCAGCCTGCTGTTATTTTGATGTTATCAGAACGAATAACTATGGTCCGGGTTGACCAGCTGAGTCTCTTGTTTACAATATTCAAAATTAGTTCTCGATGGAGGGATGTTTTGCTGTCCTTCTTCCTTTTGCTGGTATGAAGGAAATTACAATTTCACAGAGGTATTTTACGAAGGAAAGCCCATCCCTGAATAAGTTCTGTACTTAATGTGCCATTACTGATCTGATATCCTGGACAGAAGGCATACATCTCCCCAAGACATTTCCGATGCAGTGGTTTCTAGGCTCTCTGCTTGTACTTTCAGATGGGCATCATTAAGGAGACAGAAATCCGAAATGGCAACGGGTGGCTTTTGATCAGCTGGCAGAGCAATAGGTGATCTTTAGCTGATCAGCAAGTCCATTCCTTGTGATTCAGCAAGAGGAGTGAAAAAATAACAAAATTATTCCATTCTCTCAATTAGATTGGAAGAAAACCCAGAGCATAGCTTCACATGAAAAGAATGTGAGTTGTGCCCTCCTAAAATCAAATATCCGAGCTGAGCATCTGCTCAAGGGCACCTTGTTCTTTAATTCCAAGCGTGTGTTTGCCCCTGAGCCACTATCTGGCATCTGTCTCTTGGTGATGCATAGCAGGATTCTAATAGCAAACAAAATAAATTCAGCAGGGTTTGAGTAAGCACAAACATTCTTGCAATCCTGAAGTCTGCCAATACTAATATGCAGAACAAGCCTGCAGGGTACCAAAATTAAAGACGTGGGATAGATGAATTCTTTGCATCCAGCTTTGCAAAGCTTCAGGGGGACAATCGGCGGGGGGGGGGGCAGGAGGCGTGGAGCTCTTGTGGCCAAGGATGCCCTTATCATTTTTCAGGAGCTGAAGGCCACAAAGTCAGGGAGGGGACATCACAGAAATGCATAACATTCGTTTGGGAGAAGTTTTGAGCAACTCTTTATTTTTCTTAAAATTGATGTGTTTCCGACATGGTATACAGTAGGGATTTTTTTTGTTTGTCTCCACAAAGTGGAGAAAAATGTATTTTTCACTTTATAGCAATCATATGTTCTATGTGAAGAACAGCTACAGTGCTGAAGCTCTAGGCTGCCAAGTCCTGCTGTACAGAGTCCCTGCTAAGTCACAAGAATACAGCCAAATAATATTTTTATTGGATGTCTTATGGCATTATTCTTAGGCAAGTTATTTTTCAGAGGTTCCAAAAGGGGCTGGGCTTCCTTCATTGATTCAATTGTCTTCCTGAAAGGCACTGAGAACCCGGAGTTTGTAAATACTTATCAGCCAAAGAAATTCCAGAAATGAATTTTTGGCTATGTTCACTATTTGACAAAAATGTAATAGGATTATGGGACCAAGGTGGTTACAATTGTTCAAATTTTAAGATACTGTATAGCAAGTCCTAGATATTCATGAAATTTATATAACAATAACTCACAGGTCAGTTATGATGGCCGCAGGCTCTGGAAAAATAATCCAATTCCTCAGGAATCAAAAATTGTAATTTTAGCATTATGAACTATACAGTACACTCCAATACAAATATAGTTTTATGAAGCATGAACATCACTACAATTATTAGAATTCAGTCCAGATTGTACTGACTATTGATTCTCCCAGTCAGTGGTTACCTGTTCTGTTTTAATTTCTCTACATCTGTCTTTGAGTATTGTGGATTTTTTTTTTGCAGAACAGAGTTTTTGAGTTAAGCCTGTGCCTGGAAACTACAGTTTTATTTTTGTACTTGAAAGCCTGGCTCTCTAATCCTACTTGTGTTAAACTGTTAGCAAAAGGAAACACTCAAACCATGCTGGCTACCTTAATATGTTTCAGAGTTGTTGTTAGTAATTCAGAACAAAAAAATAAGCCCTGGTATTTAAAATATTGATTACAGCCATACAGAAAGACCTGAACCATTAAATCTAAGTTCATTGTTTAAGTCAAAATGGTTTGTTTGCTTTTCTGCTTGTCAAAATAATACAGGGTAGTTAAATGTTTTTTAAAAAATAGGTTCATTTTATCATGCTGAGGATATATTTCACTCAGGAAATGACTGTTACATACCTCACATGGAAAAAATATTGCAATATGTATACATGTTACTCTATTTTCCTTCTTGTGCAAGAGTTTGTGCAGTGAAATAATTATAGAGAACCTGATTGCATGCAAAAATGATGTAGCCTGAAAAGGAAAAAAAAATCTTGCACGAGCAGATACTTTAAAGAGATCTTATCCCATAAGAGAAATACATACATGCTTGTGAATAGTACTGCACACACAGCACAGATAGATAGAGAAAAACTGAAAGTGTACAAACTTGCCATTTTTCTTGTGTGTTGATGCTTCAACATCTGGGGCTAAGCCTTTTTCTTCACCCAATGGCTGTTGCAACTAATTTATCCACAAGCAGGAGAGCAAGAAGACATGAAATATTACCTCTTCTTTAAATTATCCATGGCTTCCGTGATTGATTGTTATTTTTACAACCCTTTTGTAAGTTGCTCTTGTTAGTTGAAGACTAAGCTAAAATTGGTAAAAGGCAGCTATTTTTAAGATTATGGTTTTGAGGATCCTGTCCCCTTCTTTTAATTGAAATAACTGTACAATTGTTATGAATTTGTTGCAGGTGATATCTTTGCCTGAAAAAAAAAGTGGCACCTTTTCATATCTAAAATTACCATCCATCCATCTCACCAGAAGACTTGGAAGTTGTAACTCAGCAATATCTGAAAGGCATTTAGTTAACCTTTCTTCTTCTACTTTAATTCCTCCGTTTAAGAGATTATGTGTTATCAGAATGAACTAGTGATCCTGTGTTTTACCTAGTTTATTTAGATTCAGATAGCTAAAGTTTTCAATCCCATGAAGGTACAACTTCCTAGAATAATGATAATGCTGGTTCATAGATTAACAGGAGATGCAGTTTTTAATTTCACAACCAAAATAGATGCAATATTTTTTAAACTACAGGCTTTGCACTTTCTCCTATCTTTTTAAAATTACACAAGTTTTAAAAAATAAGACCATAAAATAGTTACAACAGTCAATGCATTCTCAAATCACATTCAGGAAATAGGGGAAGCACCTCATCCAAATAAAATCTTAGCTTCTCATTATTATTATTTTTTTGTGAGCCATTGTGAAAAACTGTAAATATTCTTGAATATTTCCTAAATGCTGTATCAGAAAGATGGAGGGGATGCAAGCAGAATAGGAGAAGGAAAGCAAACTTGATCATAGGTGAAAGCGGGAATCTATTTACCATGACATTAAAACGTCATGCTTTTATGCATGTCTGTATATGTTGCCTATTACTTCTGACAATGGTCTGACAGAGAATGGCATTTTTTTAAACATTCAATCCTATTGTCAAGGCTAATGACATACCACACTTGTCTGATTTGGCAGAGACAGGAATAGAAATTGCAACCAAACTTTCTTGAATAAAGGTTGTATAAGGAGAGAGACAGACAGGGCTGCACATTTCTAAACATAGCTGACCATGTGATTATCAGCCTTGGTGAGCAGATTAAATTCACATAGCTATTTCTCCAGTGGATGTAATTTCCCAACATATAAGATGCACATGTTTGTGTACATTTAGCTAATGATAGCTACATATTGAAGTATGTCTCCACTGTAGCAATACTGGATTTTTCTGCAGTTTGCTAAATTAAATTCAGTGCTTACTGTGTTAAAGAGAACTTTTAATATACTTTCTGTTTAATGAAATTAGGTTCATTCATAGCAGCTGTTGAGGGAAAAATCAAAGACAGCCATACCCAATTGAACTAACTTCAAGGCTATGAATACTGCTGAAGCTTGTTGGATAATTAAAGGTGTGCATTTGGTCTACTTTTAATTGCTTCTATGTATAACAAATATAGCAAAATAAGCACTGAAATACACTTCATTGTTCTTTATTAAAATATATTATTACTTATTAAAGCAATGTATATTCAATATTAACAATATTGCTCAAGTTAACTGAGGATATCAAGCAAACTTTTCAAAAGCTTATTAAATGTCATCATTAAATTCACATGAAAGAAATGAAGCAGCACAAAAAAAACAGGAGAAAAAAAAGGAACTTTCACAGGGAAACTCATTTCTCTCTCTTTTATGCTGACACTTTTTTAAAAAATGTATCTGGTGAGTTGGATGAACAAAGTTGTTCTAAATCAAGGTAATCGCATAATGAACTGAAAAGAGCTGTTTAAAATTTTATTTATATTTCATTTTATTCTTTTAATTTCATATGTGCTACCCTGCAATCATAAGAAAGTAATTGGGTTATAAATATTTTAATAAATAATAAGCAAATTGATGCATTCATAAATATGTCCAAATGCTGTATTCTCTCAATCTCTGCAAGGCTTTTCTACATGGACTAGGAACAGTTCTTTGTGCTGAGGATAAGCTCAAAACAGATCTGTTTTCAATGTCAGCAACTCATAGGAGATGCCTTCTGAGCTTCCTTGCTCTCTTTTACAGAGGTTAGTGGATCTGCTCCTGTTCTCCTGATTTGACATCTGACAACTGAAGGGAGGATTACAATGGGGTGTCAGCTGTTCATTTATTTTTGCAGACATTCAAAAGAACTCTTCCTGCTCAAGGCAAAGCAAGTCTAAAGATCTTAGAACTGGAAGGGATTTCTCCTCCCATTGAAAAGAAGTATTCTATATATCTTTTCTGAGAATTAGTCCTTCTGTTTTGGTATATTCAATTCCATTTTAGCTACATTTGAGTATCCTTAATAAATGCTTACTAATCTGATAATTCCTTAGGAAGCTTAAATCTGTCAAGCATTCACTTTTAGGATGTTTAAAAATATATATATAACCATTATAGTTATCCTTCTTCGTGTTGGTTGCACAGACAGCCCGATGTTTAGATTGGATTTGGCATTTTTATTGTCTTATTGAAATCTTCCCAGGGACCAGAGGTAGGCAGATATTTTTCTTTGATAATGTTAAAGAGTTCCCCTTGACTGGGGAAGAGAAGCGGGGTATAAATCTAAATAAATAAATAAATAAATATCTGTGCAGGATGTAAACCAGGGCTGTCAATAATGGCCTGGCCCCCAAGCCAAATGTGTCACGTGCTGGCCACGCCCATGCCCAGTTTAGCAAATGGGGGGAAATCCCAATATGTCATGTGACACCACCATGACTTTGACACCCTGATCTAAACTCTTCCAAATCAAGCTACCTTTTACAATAGTGATATGATGACATGTAATAATGGGTTGGATTGCCAGGAGAATGCACTCTAGAGGAGTAAGAGACAATTCAGTTCAAATAGTTTGTGTGAGAGAAAGAGGGTGAAGACAGCCTCTCCCCAATAGTTATCTGAGTATATGTTTGTGGAGGTATCAGACTGCTTTAGTTTGGCAAAATTCTGTCTATAGGTATTGAGCTATAAAAAATTCTCCTTAGAAGTGTCATTACATGTTCTTTTTGGTTCTTGAGGCTTGACAGGTGATGGTGATCTATCAATGCCAATGATGTTCAAGTAGTGCTCCAGATGTTTTGGAATTGTACCCAAGGCACCTATTACTATTCATAATTGGCACTATCTTTTCTTTTCTACTTCTTTCTCTTTGCATTTAGTGAGTTATTTATCTTCTTTTCTGCTATCTCTGGGTACTGCAACATCCATTATCCAGATTTCTTTCTTATCAACAGTTGTTAAGTCTGGGATGTTATGTTGCAGGTGCTTCTCTGTTCTAATTGTAAAGCTCCAGGACAATTTAGTTTTTTCAGGTCCTATTATGTTGTCTATTTTGTGACAACTATTCACCAGTTCTTGCTTGCAGGAAAAAAATGATATTTCTTGTAGATATTCCAGTGCACCATTATTGTTACTTTATCATGTCATTCTTTGCAGTTTGTGTGATCTTCTTTCAGCACCTAAGTAATCCACCATGTATTTAGTTTCTTTGAAGAGATGGTATTTATTTATTTATTTGTTTGTTTGTTTGTTTGTTTATTTACTTACTTACTTACTTACTTACTTACTTATTTATTTATTTGTTACACTTTTATGCCGCCCAACTTCCGAAGGACTCTGGGAGGCTTACAGCATAGATACCAATAGCTCTCAGATTTTATATACTGCTTATCAGAGCTTTACAACACATTCCAAGCGCTTACAAAATCAGCATATTGCCCCCAAACAATCTGGGTCCTCATTTTACCAACTTTTAGAAGGATGGAAGGCTGAGTCAACCTTGAAGAACCTTGAGATGATATGTTGCAGATACTTGTTTGTTTGAATTTAAAATCCAGAACATTTTAGCTTCTTCATTTTCTATTTCTTTCTCTAATTAATGATCCCCCAGTTTTTTTGCTGGCAAAAAAATAATATTTCTTACAGATATTCCAGTACCCAATTGTAGCTATCATACTTTGACAGGCCATTGTTTATAGTCTATTTGTTTACAACTAACTGGATGGTCCACTGTTTCTTCAGCTTCTTTGCATGAGTGGCAATTTTTTTTTGTTGCTATCTTCTCAATTTTGGTTTTATATGCATTTGGTCCTGTGCAGCCATAATTAGCCCTTCTATTTCTTTCTTCAATTTTGCCCACTCTTAGCCATTGTCAAGTCTTGTTGTTACCTTCTTTGCCTAGTATTGGCTATATAATATTTTGCCTTGCCATGTCTCTTTTATATTCTTTTTTTTTTTGCAAAAATTTTTTATTTAAGTTTTTTGTTACAAATATCATCATCAAACAACATCAAACATCATGTTAATCAGGTTACAAAATCACACAATTACCTTTGTCTATAATTAACTCCTAATCTGCTTCTGGTACAAAATTTAACTGGCAATATTTTCTTAAATTAAATCATCCTTCTCTCTAATATCAAACTTGAAAAATAAAAATCCATATAATACTCCATCATTTCTATTTTAACATTTACGCCATAACATCACCCTCCTGCTGTTCTCTATAGTTTAAGATAGCTGGTAGCCATTGTCTCTCCTTCGTCTTTAAATACATTATCTTTCCTTCATCCCTCATCATCATTCACAAACTCCAGCCTCCTATCTTCTTCTTCCGAGTTTTTAACTTGATTATTATTCCACACATTTAACTTGATTATTATTCCACACATTATTCCACCAGAACAGTCCAAATTTATCATTACTTATCCGAGCCCAATTTCCCTTCTCCAAGCTTTTTATCTTCATTATTTTGTCTCTTTTCGCTTCTTGTTGAAGGAATTGGGCCCCATTTCAGTCAATTCCAGTTCCACTGTCTCCAATTGGTCATTTTCTCATGGAACTGCCTCTTCCTCCACATCCTGCCAATATCCTGTTTCGTGGTCTCCTCTGTCTCGCAATCAATCCATATTTGTAAAATACCCATCACTTTCCTCGAAATTTCCTAGATCAAGCTGAGCTCCTCCAGTATATTCCCAAAACATAGTGTCTCAGGGGGTAGGTCCTCCGCATCTTTAAGATCCATCATCATTTTATGTAAGTCAATTTTATTAACAGCAGGGAAAAAAAAACAATCTCCACCGGTTGTAGTCAGAAATCTAATAATCCAAATTCAAAATCTGTTCTTATAAGCTATTTTGGAGCTGGGGTTTTTAACTGTCTTTTCACCAATGCAAAAATTCACAAATCCCAGACAGATTTTATTATTATTTGGAGCTTAGCAGGAGGTGTGTGTTACATCGTTTAATTCAGTGCCACACTTTCTCTTGCCATTTCTCCCCCACAAATTTGGCATAATTTCTCTTTGCCATTTCTAAAAAGAAAACTCCAAGTCCGAGTCTCTCCAGAATTAAAATTAAAATTATTTTCTCTTGTCTCACCCAAAAGCACGATGTTGATTCTTTCTTCTTGCTCACTTGCCTCCAGTGACTGTTCCGGCTTTATAGCAGCTCCATTACTGCTTTTCCATTCCTCAGGCACAAAGCTTTGTCAGGTGTGCAGATGGGGAGATGGCAATGCTCCCTTGGGCACTCGTGACGCTTCTTATTTTCTGGCTCCTACAAAGCCGGATTTGGTCCCTCCGGACTTCCAAAGGAAAGAAATATCAGAGGGTTTTTGTATGGAGCCCCATGCAAACCACGTCCCGTCTTGCTGAGATTCCAGCCCCGCCCCCCTCTCTTTTATATTCTTAATTTGGTCTTTTTTAAGACCAGTTTGGTCTCTCTGGTAATCAATAAACCTTTGTGGTATACTAGCTTCAGTGCATCTTTCCATTGTCCGGATATTCTTCTAATGCCCCTTTTTCTTCTTCAACTGTGTGGTGTATTTGCAACATTTCATGTCCACCTATTTTCCTTGCTATGTATGGTATGCCAACATCAGTGTAGAGATGAAGGACATGATTTATTGCCATTATTTTACTAGTTTTCCTATTCAGAGTTTTTAGTTCTGCTTGAATCCAGTCCGCTATTCCAGTGTATCTAATGACTGGAATCGCCTGGTGTCAGTGCCTTGATGGTATTTCTTCCACTGAATTTGGACTTGAACTCAGATCTTCACTCTCATTATATATTCAATTCTAATCCTCTCTTTGACTTCAGTATGCTTGACATTGTCAGCTTGAAGGATGTCATCAGGTGCAAAGAACCAGGTCCAAACAGGAAGATTTTTAATTTGCTGATTTATTGCATTAGGCTTGTGCATAGGAATCTTCTTAACTAATGGTTTCTTCTTCTCCTTCTTCCTGGTGTATTCCCACAAATGCAGAGTCCGCTTTTAGGATCATTGAGCGCCACTTTGCACAGTCAGCTGTATCTCCAGGACACAGGCCCAGGGCTTGCATAACTTTATTGATGGTGTCTTGCCAACTTTGTTTTGGGTGCTTGTGAGGTCTCCGGCCATTGACTTCTAGTTGGTAGGCACTCTTGGCAATGGTGGAAGGTGCTGCTCTCAGGACATGTCCATACCAACAAAACCGGCTTTCTCTCATCTTTTCTATAATTGGTGCCACACCAAAACGTTATCGAATTTTGTCATTTGTGATGTGGTCAAGAAGGGAAATACCCAATATCCAATGGACATTCGCATTTCTATGGCATAGAGACAGCTTTTGGTCCCTGTTGTAGCTGTCCAGCATTCAGTGCCACCCATTCTTAACTAACAGTTGGCACCTGGGTAAAGCTGGATAAAGCTTTTAAGATTAGGTTGGACTTTGTCTTCTTGTAACTGCATAGAGACTCTAAACTGATTCCTTGTTTCGCTCCCCCTACTCTCAGCTTTACCAGTCTCTCTCATACAGATGCCCAGGTATTTAATGATTGTCTTTATCCAGACTTTTGCTATTATTTTCATAGGGCATCGTGATTTCTTCCTTTTTACTATTTTTCCCTTGTTGATGTTGAAGGTGTTACCTTGGTCTAATCCAAACTCCGTTGCAATATTTTGCCTGTATCAATGATTCTACTTCAGACAGTGTTTTTCCATACAACTTCAAATTGTCCCTGTGAAGGAGGTGAGATGGCTGTCATATGTTTTTGTTCTTTCATAGCCATCGCCTGACTTGTTCAGTTTTGTTGACAGAGGAATAGTGCAATGAAAACAGCCGCTAAAAGTCTCCTCTTCATATGAACTTCTCCCAGTCTATCACCATTGACCAGCAACTGTGTTTTCCATTGTATTACTGATCTTTACACAAAGTTTTCCAAGTTTTTTTACTAATTATTGTTTTGCTAATCTCAGATTCCCCTCAAATACTAAGCTCAGATTCTTGTTATCAAAAATAAAAGCAGCTGCATGGTTAATCCATTTGTCTCCTTATACTTAGGAATAAAAATTCTTTGTCCCTTATGAAATAGTTTGGTGGTTCGATTCTCACTGGCTCAAGATTAACTCAGCCTTCCATCCTTCTGAAGTCGGTAAAATGAAGACCCAGATTTTTGGGATTGTTGGGGGCAATATGCTGACTCTGTAAACCACTTAGACAGGGCTGAGAAGCACTCTGCAGCTGTATATAAGTCTAAGTGCTATTGCTATTTAGCCAATTCTTCCATATCACATTATCTTCAGGAGTCTGTATTTGTCACCAATTCTAAAGGAACAAAATAAGGCCACTTCCCCTTAACCATAGGGGAAATGACATCAGCAAGAGGCCAATAAATCAGGCTTTTTTACAACCTTTCCCCTGTTAGCTATTCACTTAACTGATAGGAATCTCTGGAATGTAGAGCCTTCAGTCCCTTCAAACTGACATACCCATAAATCCTCCAGTTAGTTGCCTTTACAATTTCAGCCATTCTCCCCCACTTTCCCCAAATCTCCCTCTTTTTTCCTTCCATCATTTATGCTAGGTAGGTATTTTTTACTCAGTCTTTCCCCTGTCCCTCTTCTCAGCTGTGGCTGTCAAATCTTCCAGGTAGTTCTTTTAAAGCTGAGTATTGCTCTCTTAGCTACTGCCTTTTCCTCTGCTGACACATCTCAGCCTGGATCTGGAACCGAGAACTTTATATCTGTGAATGTTCTAAACCCAAAATTCAACCCAAACTAGACATAAAGGATAAATTGTATTTATTTTATTATTCGCTTGAATCTGGATGGGATTGTTATGACTCCCCCTTCCCATTTATGTTTTTCTTCCTTTCCATCTATATAATCTGCCTTCTTTATTTAACCACTGGCTTCTGTTTTTTAAAAGGATTTTCTCATTAAATGCTTCCCTTGAGCAGAACTGCATTGGCTGCGTTAAGCTGCCCCTTTTATTATTTGCGTTTCACAAGCTTTATTTTTGGAATTTAGATATTGAGAGGGTAGGAAGAAAAGGTTCCTCAGTGAAAAATCAGGCTTTAGAATATGATCTCTGCAAAGTTGATGGTGCTAATGCCTTTATTATTACAGAAACAGAAATAATCTATCATTTATTTATTTATTAAATTTATATAGCCGCCGAACATATACCACTTGATCAGCTCCATCTTCATTCATGATCCCCAAGTCCATTGTCTTTGTTAGGGCCACATATCAGATATATAACAAAATCTGAAAAAATAAAATAGTTCAGAACTTTCTCAGGAGTTTTCTAGACAAAAGCTGAGTTTTTCAGCATAGAGTTACTGATAGAGGGCTAAAAGTTTGATATCATTTTATCCACTGCACAATTACTGTTAACAATTACTTTTAATATATATATAGGACACACCATCTACAGGAAAAAAACACACACCAACCGCTACTTAAATGCACATTCACATCACCACCCTGCACAA
>JANHGC010005868.1:299308-318379 GCA_027560395.1 Boaedon fuliginosus | reverse complement strand
TGGGCAGATTGGTGCAGAACTGAATTTTTGTATAGAGCACATACAAACCCACAGCTCTCTTTTATATATATAGATTATTGCTTGGATGTTCTAGTTCTAGACTATTAGATGGTCCTAGGCAATAATAAAGAATTCATCCATCCATCCAGTAATATCAAATTATTAACTAGATAAAAGAGGGGAAACTGATTTCTGAATCAAGATTTGTATTCATGTTTCTTAACCAAATGGAAAAAGGAAGAGTCCCAGTTAGTCTAAGGTCGGTCAAATTGTTTGCCAACTCATTGAACCAAAGAAGCAAATATGGTTATCTATATACACCTCGTATTTCTACCGCAATCATTCAGCATGCTTGATGATAACCATTCTTTGTATAAGACTTTGCCTTTTTCATCATACAGTCAAAACTACTCTTTTCATTTTTACTAGAACGCTATCTCCTGGTCTTCCGTATTCATACTCAATATTCTTTTGTTTGTTTATTTACTTACTTTTCTCAGCAAATGCAGCTTCCCTAAAGTTGAAAAAAATGGGGAAAAAATTAACATTTTACATTAAGACACCGATGGCCAAAATAAACTAATTGCAAAATTTATGTCCAAAGGGGGGGAAAATTAAAATCTTACTTGAGCCGCTGGAATTCTTCATAGGCCTCATCGAAAGCTGCAGTGAAACATTTCAGCCTGTTAGGAACTTGACTTTATGAGTTGACACAAATGTGAGCATGTGTACTTGCTTTGCTTCCCCCCCACCCAGAGCCTACAGAAACATCAAACAAAATCTAAAAGCAGGGATCAAAGTCAGTCTCAATGAGATGTGGAATGAATAAAGATAATGCATGCTCCTGGAACATCTCGAGCACAGAATTGGTGCTTATGAATAAACCGAAGAGCAATAGGGCAGTTTCCAAAATATCTGTTTGACAGGGATAAAATGTTGAATGAGTGGTAAAGTTTCCTACCTTGCCCAGATAGATCAAGGGTTCGCTTGTGGGCTTCCTTGCCATCAAACAGCTCAAAGGTATATTTCCCTTTATCTTTTTCAGCAGGCTCACATATCTGTATCCATGCGACTTCATCACTCCCACCAATTCTCATCTTTTCACTTGAAGAAACCTTAGCTTCCCTAGGTAAACCAAGAGACCGTATTCAAGTAAACATGCATCATTTTGATATACTTGCACATTACAAAACAGGAGCTGGATTGTCAGACCTGCCACAAGTTAAACCTCTAAATCAGGGATGTCAAACTGGCGGCCTGTGGGCCGGATGTGTCATACGCAGGCCACGCCCACCCCAAAGGGAAGAAATGTCACAAAAGGTCACATGACAGCAACGTACACCATGAGCTTGACACCCATGCTTTAAATAGAAACAATCCTCGGCTCCATTTGTTGAGAAAGGCATAGTTCATTAGAGATCAAGTGCATTGCAGTAATGCAAAACCAGAACTGAAAATCATGCACCCAAATCCCTAAGTTCAACCAAAGGTGCTTTTTCAAGTGGAACATCCTGTTTTTTTCTTAGAAGACGTTTCACTTCTTATCCAAGAAGCTTCTACAGGTCTGGGTCAATCCCTGTAAAAATGATGAAGAAGCTTCTTGGATGAGAAGCAAAATGTCTTCAGAGAAAAACCAGAAAGTCCAGTTGCCTCTTGAAAAAGCACCTTTTGGGACAACTGTGACCTGGATGACTGAGAATCTCCATAGACATTCCCTAAGTTCTACTTTTTCCTCCCTTAATTGTCTTCATTACCCTGTCAGTATAATCAGTCAGGTTCAGGCAAGATGTTTTCCTAAAGGTCAGTCCAAGACTCCAAGTGTAGTTTGTTATATGGCCCCCTCCTTCTTCCAGCTGGGTGACATTGAGGCAGTGTCTCTAGGAGATATAACACTTTCTTTCACTTCCCAAAGCATTCCCTCCTTCATTCCCCATCCCCACAGTTCATGGCAGGGGTGGGCTACTACGGGTTCGTGATCCTCTACCTATGAGTCTGCCCAGTTCGGCCAACCAGTAAATCCCACCCCTGGCTGGCCCCTCCCAGGAGTCTCCACGGAGGCCATTTTGAATGCCAGGTAAGTGCAGGGCCTGCACAGAGGCTTGGGGAGGGTGAAAAATGGGTTTCCTGGAGGCTCTAGAAGCCTGGAAATGGCCTCTGGAGGGCCTCCGGAGCCTGAGGGAGGCCGTTTTCACCCTCCTGGAGGCTTGAGGAAAGCCTCTGGATCCCGGGGAAGGTGAAAATGCCCCCCCTCCACCATGGTGCAGAGGCTGGGTAGGCCACGCCCACCATGGCCATGCCCACCCAGCAACCAGGCAGAGAACCGATTGCTAAAATTTTTGGAGCCCACAGGGTAGTCTGTCATCACATAACAGCAAAACACAATGTGGCAGCTGATGGGGATGTTCCTGATTGTCTTAAAGCTAGTTTCAAGCAGCCAGAAAGTCTCAAGCAAAAGTTTAAATGCCACATGACTCCTCAAAAAATGTCTATGGGAAGCTGGTGTTCAAAAAAGTACTAATAAATGCCACCAGATATGTTCAAATCCTTTAGTATATCTTAAACAAGCAACCATAGACATTATAGTTAAAGCTGCAAATGTACCCTTGTTGTAAGATTGTACTGAAGTTGCAGTTCAAGAAAAGTTTTCTACACTTTCATTATTGGAGATACGTGAGCTATTTGAATATCAAGAAATCTAATAATTAAAAAAAACTGAATTTTCTTCAGAGTGCAGCCTCAATACAATCTTGCAAAAGGTTGGGGATTTGCAGACTTCAATCAGAAGGACTATCTTTGTCCAAAAAGCCGTTGAAGCATTATATCCTCTGTACCTATAAAGAGAAGGAAATTCTGAGATAATTTTTTTTTTTAAATCAGCAAGATTCTTTTTCAGAAAATAACATCTCCACGAGGCCTTTCCTTTAAATTCTTTCCTCTTTCATTTCTAATTTATTTCACACTTATTTTTGTTCTATCTGTAGTTCAATGTAATAATCTACATGAAGCTTAAAAGCATTTCATTTTGTTTTTCTTTGGCTTTTTTTAAGGAAAAGCATCTCTCTCCTAGGGAGATTTCTATTACTTCTGCTGTTTATCATTTATAGTGGTTTCAGGATGTATCTTGCATTTTCAGAAAGAGAGAGAAAAGACAAGGAAGACTATCTGAATATTCTAAGGGGAAATAGAGGAGATTAAAGAGATGCTCAAAAGGAAAGCAAGCAAAAGCACACAGCTGTATGACTGGCTAATCCAAGTTTTGTGAGTCACAAGCAGGAAAGAAAGAGGCAAAGAAAATGAGACTTTCAGCTCTGGGTTGAAGCACAGTCCCCAATATCTGCAGTTAGAGCTGGGGAAAACCCTCATTTGATGTTTTGTAGAACTACAAACACCTGTAGCAAGTAGTTCTGAACTTTATAGAATTGCAACCGCATTCAGAAGTAAGGTGCTGGCTGTGAGATACTTAGCTGAAGAATCAGAGGTATTTCTACAAGAATATGGAGCAGCCATGAAAAATTCAAAGGAAACCTGATATTTCATCTGAAATTTCCAAGTTTAAAAAAGTCTCTGGGAATCATAACACATTTTACTTAACTTTGTGCTTTTGATAACTGATAACTGTAGGTACGGTGACCTTCATATTGCTGTGCATATTTAATGCTTAGGACTCAATAGCTGTGTGAGAACAAATCAGGAAAAGAACCAGCTCACATTCCCACTGAACAAGCCTAGTAACCTAGGTGTCCAGAATGGAGCAATTCAAATGGATGGGATTTGACCTAACAAGAAACTGATGTATAAAAGAATGGCTAACGATGTAGCGCACGGATGTCAAACTCACGACGACACGTTGTCGTCACATGATGTATTGCAACTTTTTTCCCCCTTCACTAAACCGGGGGTGGGCGTGGCCAGTGCATGATCCATCCGACCCACGGGCCGCAAGTTTGACACCCCGATGTAGTGAATGAAGTGTTGTCCTAGAAACCAGGAGATTGTGAATCGTAGCCCTCGCCTGGCCTTGAAAGCCAGATGGGTGACCTTGGGCCAGTCACTTACTGATGTGGCTCGGCAGCGTGCTACAGCTCTGACAGCCGATTCTGACTCAGAGCGAGATCTGGAGTTGGAGTCGGATGGAGGGGCTGAACTGGTTGCTGATACTGGGGCTGTGGCTGGGCCGTCCACTAGTTATCAGGGGCCTTTGGATTGTGATAGCAGTAGAGAAGAGGCCCTGAATGATGCAAGAACTCGGAGGCTAATGAGAAGGCGGCAGCAGCAGCAAAGGAAGGGAAGAAGCTGAGCCACAGCTGACCGGTAATTAGCCACACCCTACAGGAATTAAAAGGGGTGTGGTTGGAAACAGACTCTTGCAGAGAGCAACATGTTGGTTTGGTCACATCAAGTATCATGTCTGGTCCTGGTTTTAAAGTATCATGGTTTGTCTGAGTTATAGTAATCCTTGTTTGAGCCTTCAGTTTTGTATACCTGTCTCTGTGTTCTTGTGTCTCTGCCTTTGGACTAATTAGTATAATTGTCTCTGTGTTATCTGGACAGTTGGCGTTTTGCCCGGAAAAGTGTGGAAGCTTGGCAGAGGCTTCTGGCAAGTTGAAATATTTCTCTGCTTCAAAGCAGTACAGACTTTTGGGGGGGTTGCACAATAAAAGGTGCTGTGTTTTTAAGAGCTGGTCCTGATCCGTGTGTTTCGGGCGTGGGACACAACAATTACTCTCAGCCCAACACACCTCACAAGGTTGTTCTTGTTGTGGGGAAAATAGGAGGAGAAAAGAGTATTAAGTATGTTTATCACCTTGAGTTATATTTATAAAGTAATAAAGGTGGGACAATAAATAAATAAATAATAAGCATCGACTTCCTCAGCCAAACAGATCTGTAGCTTGGAGCTCTGTTAGATCTCTGCTTTTCAGTGGGTAGAGGATTGGCTGCTGACTTGAAGATTTGTTCCAGGCTCCCTGCTTTGCAAGGTCCTAGGATGATTCAGGGGTGACTAGGGATTCACAGGCAAAGCTGCCAGCTGTGCTGATGACAGTATGAAAACATCGATTGGCTCATTTGTCATGCAAAACCTATCACAGGGGAATGTAATTTATTCCTTTAAAAAAGTTAGAAATGACCATCTGAACTGTAATTTTCCTGCCTACATTATCAGCATCATCTCCAAAATGAGTTTTCAATAGCTACTGAATACCAGTTGACGTTCATGCAGGATTCAGAACTTTGTTCTCTCTTACTTGTGATACCAGCTTGATTTCATTTCCTCCATGTAATATTTCAAGGAACACTGCAGCCTTATTCCTTCCGGAGTGCAGTGGATCTTCAGAGGAGAAGCTGATTTACCTGCAGTCAGAAAAAAAAATATTTATTTATTTATTTTATTTATTACATTTTTATGCCACCCAGTTCCCAGAGGACTCTGGGTGGCTTACAACATTGATAGCAATAGCACTCAGATTTTTTATATACGGCTTATCAGAGCTTTGTAACACTGCCCAAGCAGTTACAGAGTCAAAATGTTGTTTATAGCCAGTTTTAAATTGTTAAGGTCTAACCCAGGGTGTCAAACTCACGTCGTCCTAACGGTTATCACAACATATCGGGACTTTTTCCCCCTTCGCTAAACTGGGCATGGGCGTGGCCAGCGTGTGATGCATCTGGCCCACGGGCCAGAAGTTTGACAGTCCTGGTCTAACTCTTAAATAATAACAGCAGTTTCTTAATGGATATTAAGTTTCTTAGTGGATATTATGTTCAAAAATTCACATTTTGAAGCCACAAACACTTCTGCTGAAAGTTTTCCATAAAATATGCATCACCTTAAAACTGTAGTACAAGAGTCTTTTGTTATATGTAAACATAAATGACATTTATTTCAAAAGTTGTAACTGTACATTGCTGACCAATTTTAAAAAAAAGGTTGCCATCAGAAATCTGTCCAAGGTCCTCTCTCCAAATTAGAAAGTATTATCTCCATTATCAAAATGTACTGATTAAGAACATTTATTATGTAATGATGATAAATGTCAAAAATAAGAAAACATTATTATCATCTTCTGCTAGGCCTTGCTTATTCTTATAAAGTGCCAGTAAATGCCAACTTAGACATACATTTCTATTTAAGGGTGTGATACCAAATTTTAAATGATTTTGTATTTAATCATTGACTAAGAATGTGGTAGTGCCTAATAAATTATTATTTACAGATATAACAAACTGAATTGTCCTAAACCTACTTCAACAAACGAAGCAAAACCTAACAGATAAAAAAAATTTTTTACTCCTGATAGAGAGTAGTACCTTGCTGAATCTGGGTCACACCAGACCCAGAATTGCATCTTTTTAGTACTTGGATTCTAATCAAATTCTAGCTATTTAAGTGATATGTAATATTCTCTATGCTAGTAAATACTCAGATTTTATAGTTATTTCCTAAAACCTGGAAATACAGAATAACAGAGTTGGACCTTGGAGATCTTATAGTCCAACCCCCAACCCTGTACCATTTCAGACAAATGGTTGTCCAATCTCTTTTTTTAATACATGTTTTTATTATTTTTTCCCCTTAATACATCTTGTGTATGAACAGATTCAAATTAATCCAATCCATCATAACAATATCCTAAATTTGTATCACATTACTCCCATTTAAATTGTCCTTCTAGTCTTATCTAAACATATGTAGGCAACTTTTCATTTTTCTTAAACAATCTTAACATTTCTCTGTAAGCCGTTAGTTAATATCATTTATAATAATCCAATTCATATTACTAGTATTGATCATTTCTATCCCCTTTATCAATCTAACTTAATTCTTTTAGCATTAAAAAAAGAAAAAAACCACTTTATATTAATTGGGCTTCAATGAACCAAGAAATACCTCACTTATCTGCATCAAATTAATTCTAGATATCATTCAATCCTTTATATTCCTGCTAACAATGTTGTTAATCTACATCATTTTTATCAACTGAATATAATTCTCATTTTTCAATTCAAGCTTACCCTTTCATGTGGCACTCAGATCTTGAACCTGGGCTGCCAGCTTTCTGGCAGACAAGCTCAGCCTCTTAACCACTGAGCCACCACATCACTTGGTTTATGATTTCATAGTTATTCATTTTATTGTTGTGAGCTACCCAGAGTTCTGCTTAAGATGGGTAAGGCATACAAATCTAAATAAAACAAATAAAAATGACATTTACTCACCACTGATTTTACTCAATCCCTGGATTATATCATCATATACTGAGGAGAAGAGGAGAAAAAATATCAAGTCAGCATAGAACTGACTACTATGTAGTATTCATATGAGAAAACATTAAGGTAAACATCAAAAATACCATAAGAGTTATTTCAGAAAACCTTACAGTTTGTATCTCTTCCTTTTGCATTTACCTATTGTAGCCCTCATAGAAGTAAAGCACATAGATAAGCCTAACGAGACCAAGTTAAGCTTTGCCTCTAGTATGTAACGTCATGTCTCATTGGTGATTTTGATAAATCTCATTCATTTGCTACCTTGCCAACCAACAGTGTTGCCATTTTATAGATGGGTATACATTTAAAGTGGCAGAAAAACAGGAGATCCTAAGACAGGGGTGGGTTTCTACTGGTGTGGCCCGATTCAGGTGAACTGTTTGTTACGCTTAGGGGCACTTAGGGCAAATTGGTTCTGTCAGTGATGAGTTGGGCCCACCTACCCACATGCTATAGCTTATTTATTTTATTTATTTATTTATTACGTTTTTACCTTTATTTGCATCGTTTGAAGTCCAGCTGATTGGTGAATCAGCTGCTTTTTGGCTCTGCTGTGCCTCAGCTGTTTTTGGGCCCCAATGTAAAATGCACAAAGTGCGCACAAAGCAAACCAGTTGTTAGACCAGTAGAAACCCATCCCTGTCTAAGAAGAGGAGATGGCATAAGCTGGATCAACTGCTGAAGGAACACAACATTTGGAAGCCAACTATCAAGCACAAAAGTAAAACCCTCTTTGGAGGATCACTAACTGGACATGGTCAGAGAACAATACTTACAAGGCAATTGCTGCCTCAGAGAACAAAGGCCTAAACTATGCTCAGGAGCACAACCCACTCAAAAAATAAAGACTTCTGGGGAGCATGTAATAATGTAATATGTAAAAATGTAATAAATAAATAAATAATAAATAAACATCTTTTTTTCTTTTAGACTGCATTTATAAAGCTGGCAGTGCAACCTGGACAACAGCTGCAAGTTTTAATTGCTACTGCTAATACTGCTGCTGTTTTCATTAAGTAGGAAGTATATTCGCCCAAACAACAGCAGGACATTTAGTCTCAAAAAGAATAGAACTGCCATTTGGAAACACAGAAGAATTTGGAAATAAGTAGAGCTTTCCAGTAGACATTTTTTCCTATTTCTGGATATCAATATCTCAAAGGTCGATGACTGCAAAGGTGTGTTCACATGCCTACTTGTTATTTGGTATCCTGGGACATTGGATATAATTCTCTATGTGCAAAGAATCACAGGGCTGGAGCCTCATTGGGTAGCAGATGTTACCGTACCCTCAAGAGAGTTGAGATGTCAGCAAGAGAAGGGAGAAACTGGCATTTGTGATTGACCTCCCAGCCAACTTATGGATTAGTGAACTTCTTTTGTGACTGGGAACCTATCAGGAGCCAGAGTAAAGCACTCTGGGATGGCAAAGATCAAATGGCTTGTCCTTCCACAGACATTCCCTTTCCAGAAAGGGTTGCTATGGTGGATATTAGGTTGTAATTGTCCTATAGAACAAACTGAGGCTGCTGATAAGTTTTCTTTGATAGAAAATTGCTATAGGTGGAAATCTGTGAAAAAATATTTCGTGTGGTATTTTCTTCTTGCATGCCTTGTTCATGTCCTATATGCAAAACTTTGGATTAACTAATCCACCTACCATGTTCCCATGCCATATGTTGTCCAATAAACCACTCTTTATTTCATTAACTATCTGGTTCACACAATAATGTGAGACAGTAATGTGAGACTCTTCAATTCATGAATTAGAAATAACTTGCTTAATTTTAACTTAGACTACCTTAGTTTAAATGTATCAGCAGACACCACATAAATACCACCCTGAAATATTGTAAATATTTTCATGCGGTTGTCACAAATGAAAGCAGAAAGTTGCAGACCCCAACATATCTGAAAGATGCCAAGCATTTCTAAAACTTGCATTTTAGATTTAAAGGCATCAGAAAACAGGCTCTAACTCTTTTGAGGTGCCGATACAAGAAAAACCACAATGGATGGCATGTTAGAGGACAATTGTGGAGAATTTGGGATCACCAAATAGGTTCTTCTTCATCATCCCTTCTCAATTGTGGAAATTGCCAAGAGGATTGTGGGTAACTGCAGTATTAGGCATGTGGCTGCATGAATGTCAGCAATTCTATGTAGTTCTAAATGGTAGCAGACAACATATAAAGCATTGTGATGGCAATGCTGAACCAGGTTCTACTGGATCTCTGGCTTCTGTTGTGCTTGGTAAATCTCCTTCCTCCATCCCAAGTCAGAAATCCAAAGGCTGCCACTTTCACTTTTAAAGGAAAGAACCATTCTTGATAGTTCGAGGGAAAGTTCTATAGGGCCATGAGAAATATTTTGTAGGATCTGTCTACACTAGATGCAGCATAGAGGAATATTCACATTGCATACTTTAAGAGAACGAAAAATACTACTTCTTTCCTGTAATCTTCAGTTTTAGGATTGTCCAGGCCAACCAGTACGGGCACTGGAAAGACATTTGCGGAGTGGCATTCAAAATATCTGGAAGGCAACCGGATGTCATCTTCCAGTCAACCATAGCTAAATGAAACTTTCTCATGCTTCAGAATAAATTATGAACCATTCACTTGCTCAAAATGTAGCTTTACCTTTCCCTGATACGTCAAGTTCAGAAATATCCTGGCCTCTGTCGTCTGACAGTGTTGTCTTATATTCACCTTGGTCCTTTTTGGACAGCTAGGAGGAAAAACATGGTAACATTATTATGACATGAAAATTAATGAAAACCATTTACAGTCAGGCTACATTTCCTCTATCAGAAAGCAAATTTAGCTTGAATTTTGTCAGAGCAGAAATGACATGAGTAGATTCCCAATGTGGGCCTAGCAAGTTTGAGGCAATTATATAACACCTTTCGCTTAAAATGAACTAAGCTGGCTATCACACTTTTTAATTCAGAAGGCATCCTAAATTAGCATAATCTATATAAATCACAAATGACTTGATAAAGCTCAGGGATTTACTCATTTTGACAGAAAGGCAATCAGGTATTAAATGCTGATACAGAAGCACTTCTGAGCATGTCTTCTCATTTTCTGTTTACATCCATTATTATCCATTTTCATCTAAAAGAGAAGAAATTATCTAGCAATTTCCGCCTTTTAAATGAAGTAGAGAAAGCATCCATGTAAGCATGGTCATTTGGAAGCCTTGAAACCAACAATGAATTTCAGTTATAATCCAGTCAAAACTTTTAGCTCCAGTGATTTCAGTTCTGGACTTGAATATAAATTTTATTTTCCCAGAGAAATCAATTGATAATGTATATGACTTTGATTAGATCATATCTGTAAGTAGGACTGATCTGAGAATGCATGAAGAGCAAGTTTCTATCTTCCTTCCTTCCTTCCTTCCTTCCTTCCTTCCTTCCTTCCTTCCTTCCTTCCTTCCTAAAATGTTAAATGATTCAAATGAGCTATTAAAGCAGCGTTATTCAGGAGTTACAACATCTTGCAATGAAAAGAAGCTGCACATATTGAACAAAAAAACAGAAATCTAAAAGTTTGGGCATATCTGGAGATCTGCTAAATAGGGTAAAGATCTTATTTTGTTACATTAGCTACACTTTTTTGATAATGAGGAAGGTAGAAGTCAATAAAGGTATAGTTGTAAAAACTGACTCAAGTTAAAAGGAAATCATAAAGCAATTGCTTATGTACCACTGAAGAAAGAGTATCACAAAAACAAAGCTAAAGAACAAATAAGCCCGGAGACATATTTCCAGAGAGTTGAAAGAGGTGTCATTGATCTCTTTTGCCTCTTTTAAATAGGCTTTCAGAATGTTCGCAAACATTTTGACACAATTAAAACATGGTTCTCCAAGTCTGGTTGTGGCTTTTATAGTCAAATACATTATTGTTACCAAAACTTGGGAAATTCCAACCGTTCTCTGTCTGCACTGTGAACAGCGCTTTTATCCACAGGTAGAACGGGAGGCTATCCATGTTTTTACACAACTCTCCCCATAAAAACCATAACATCATAGAGCTGGAAGAGACCTTGGAAGTCTTTTACTCCAATCTCCTGCCCAAGGCAGAAATCCTTATATCACCCAGGACAAATGGCTGTCCAATTTTTTCTTGAAAAAACCTTCGGTGATGGACCTACAACTCCAGGAGATGAGCTGTTCCATTTATTAATCTTTCTCACTGTCAGGAAATTCTTCTTAGTTTCAGATTGGCTTTCCCTCTGATGAGCTTCCACCCATTCCTTCTTGTCCTGCCCTCAGGTGCTACAGAGAATAAATCAATCCATTCTTCCCTGTGACAATCCGTCAAGTATTGAAAGACTGCTATCAGGTCTCTCCTGAGCCTTCTCTTGATTAGGCTAAATAGCCCAAGTTCCCTTAGCAATTTAGCTTCCAGGTCCTTTATTATCCTTGTAACTCTTCTCGGAATACTTTCTAGGGCATCAACATCATTTTTGTATTGCGGTAACCATAACTGGATACAGTATTCCAAGTGTGACCCCACCAGGGCAGTCTAGAACAGTACGGTTACTTCCCGAGATCTTGATGCTATTCTCTGTTGATGCAGTCCAGGATTGCAGTGGCTTTTTTGGCAGCTGCAACACACTGTTGGCTCATCCTTAAAGCCTTCACTATGAAGGCTATTCCTTATTAAAACAATACTTTTATTAATAACTAAAAAGGTAAGCTGGCTGACATTTGTTTAAAAATATAACCTGCACGTGCCATGGTAAGGGAAGAGGAAATACTGAACATTAGCAAGGATGGAACTGTTACTTTTACATTTCCAGACTATCCAGGAAATACATATCTATGGTTTTGAGCTACCCAGAGGCACAATTCGGCCCGTTGTATTCATACCTTTGGAATAGTCAGGCAGCAAACGCCTCTTTGAAAATCGGGTGGCTCTTTGACATCCATCCCAGCACCATCTCGGTACCACTTCATAAAAGTCTCCTTCTTGGTATTTGCAACCTGAATAAGGACAACAGGAAACACAATGAAAAATCCCATCCCAAGAGCCAGACACCATAGTTAGTTTTCTGTGACTTGTGGCCTTGATAAGTCAAAAGAAAATCTACATTCCGCCCCGCCCCCCATTTCCCCATCACTTCATGTAGAAGGGAAGGGACATCTGTGTAGTGGTGAGTAAAGACTGTCATGTAGAGCATGAGGCTGGGATCTTAGGAAAAAGCTACCTACTATAGGATCAGGGTAAATCAGGATATGCTTTATTCCAGGGTAAAGGGATAGAAGATTGTCTCAGGTGAGACTACATAGCCAAGAAGTACAGGAACTGAGAAAGGAGGGGCATGCAAGCCCCTTATATAGAGGGTGTGTGGTATCTCCCCCTACAGGTGCAACAGGTGCAGCAATGACAAGTGCTGCCACCCAGAGGCACATCTGGGGGCAGTGCTAGGAACATAATTTAAGTGACAAAGACACTATTTTTATTTTAAAAACTGAAGTCCTGCTCAGTTTTGTAGATGTGTGTGGCATTGTTCCTCTCCAAAAACAACATTAAACTTCAAAATCTATGAAGCCATGTTTTGAGATCTATGCAATCTTTATTTTGAAAATACAAACTTCCTGCATCTCTGTATAAATGAGCCTGCAGCTAGCAGACTTTAAAAAAAAAGAATGTTTGAATCAGCAAGGAGTTCCTGCTTCTCCCCTACTACAGTGCTGTTTTGTGGCTTGTGGTAATACCACAAATAGTAGGATACATGGATCATCTTTCAAGGATCATCTGTCTCTGTAGAAAGTTAGCACCCACCCCTCTCCTAGAAGAATGAAATATTTTGAGAAATATTAAAAAGGCAGAATACTATATTTCCCTGGATGAGAAATGGAGAAACATGCTCTTGGAAAGCAACCCCCACCTTCCTTAATAGCCCACAGCAGATGTCAGCACTTAAGAGATAAAGAGATAGCTAGCTCTATTCATAAGGAAATTCTGTGCAGCAAGGTCTGAACAAAGGTAGGATTAGCCCTCAGCCACAATAGGAATTGTCCAACAATCCCCTTCATTACATCAGCCAAACTTCAACCAAACCTGGGAACTGAGACAACCTACAGAGCCAGCTATGACCTCTGCAACAGCCAATAGAATACATGTTCTTGCACAGGAACAGGAAGCTCAAGTTTAAAGCCCAAGAGAAGGTATAAAAACCCCTCACTCTCAACTCCATGTGCTCAGCTACCCAGAGCCACCCATGTGCTTCCGCTTCATCAATAAATAGACCCTCTTTCCAATCAGCCTCCAGCCTCCATTTTGTCTTCAGTATCTTTCTCCCAGCTTGGAACTGTACCTGGACATTTCTTCCAATATCTCAAAATTACGGTTTAGTCCATTGATATGTGCACTTGATTATGTTACAAAGGCCATGGATAATATTCCTCTGTATTCCTTCATATAGCTCTGTGAGCAGCAATTTTATTTAAATGTAGATATGACTATGGGCCTGAGGCTAACTATTTGCCCATCAGAAGGTAGGAAACAGACAGAAAGTGAAACATCCCAAATTCTGATAATTTGGAGAGCTGAGAAAAACCTGTACCTTCTTAAGTTTAAAATAAATACAGGAGTCAAGTAAGTATCTCAGTTAATCAAATAAGGATCCTTTCAAAAGTTATAAAGTAGTTTAGTGTGTATGTGTGTGTTTGTATGCATGTGTATATGTGTTTATGCATACTTTTTAAGAGATATTTAGCATTAAAGACAGGCAGAATTAATACTTTGGTGCTGCAATCTGGAATTTATTTTTTATTTTTATTTTATTTTTTGCATTATTCTAAAGTACTTCATGGGATTTACTCAGAGATAATATGCATGTGATTATACTGCAAGTATGCTTAAGCTTGATTAGCATAAGCAGTTCATTTGTTTTAGTGTGTTAGCTTGTTTTGTTGTTTCTGCAAAACACCTCCAAATTACAAAATGCTTCATAAGTAGGGAGCATACCTTTGTTTTAAATTCATACTCTAGTTGCAAGAAATGACATTTACACCCCCTTGGAAAGCAATTTTGTTAAAATGCATCCCAAAATAATTGCTCACCTTACACAGCAGCAGGACTTCACATTCATCAGAAACTTCCCAGTGCAAATGTTCCTCAAAATGAGGACCTAGAAGAAGGGGAGGGGTAGATATGCCATATTCAGATCTTCACAGAATTAATAAATACAGCAGGAAAAATACAACTGGAAAGAGATTGCTCATTAAGTGAATACACCTAGTTTGTCCTTGAATAAATGGTCATGTAAGGAAAACTACTTATTAAATTAAAGGTATCCTTGAATTTGGGAGTAGAGAAAGTTTATAGGGCTGGTCCAGTTCTTCAACAAAAACAAATAAGTGTTTGAGAAATGCTACTTTTCTATAAAGACTTAGGGAGAATGTAGTCAGGCTCATTATTCCAATTTCAAAATGAAGATGTTAAAATTGCAATCCCACAACCAAAGTGCCTTTCAGCAATTGGGTCCACTGAGGAGAAAGCCATTGTATGTTGAATACTGATTTATCAACTTTAAACGCTCCTACGGTGACAAAGGCGCCACTGTTGCGCATCAAAAAAAACCAGCTCAGCATAAGAATGTTGGCCTCCTTTCCTTCCTTACTAAACATATTCTAAGCTCACCCAAAGTTAGCTCTGAATTATGAACTGAGGCAATGTTGGCTCTCCTTTGTACCCCAGAAAGTCCAAAGTATCTGAATTCATTGTCTTATTTTTCTCTGGATTTGCAGTTGGATGTATCAGAATTGTTGTTGTTATAATGGGATTTGAGATTAGGATCTTTGGACAAGCCATCCAATACAAGCAGGTTCCAGAATAAATGTTTAATAATAATAAAAGGGATAGGGGAAAAGGTGTCTCAGAAGAGACTACATGCTTGCTTCAAGGTACAGGCAAAAAAGGTAAAGGGAGGAGCATGCAAGATCCTTTTATAGGTAGGAGCCCACATCTCCCCGTACAGATGCCACAGGTGCAGGGCTGACAGGTGCTGCCACTTAGAGGCCTATTGGCCGCAGTGTGGGCACATATTTATATGTAACAAAATCCTGAAACCCTGTGTAACTTTCCAGAGGTTCCATTAGAGGAGAAGCAGAACCACTGCAACAATGTATCTGAGAGCTCCTGATGTCTAGGGTGACACAGGAGATCAGCCACAGATCGCAAGGGTTAAAAAAGAGGCTTCCTATTATTGATATAAGAACAAGGGAAAATGTGCAGATGGATGTTCAGGGTAGGTTTTGGAACAGGAATAAAATAAAGCAAATGAGCAAACTCTGAAGTTCTAGGTTCACATGGAATCCCACGTCCCCATATTGGCTTTTTAAATACAAAACTCTAAGCAAAAGGTAAGGAAGGAAATTTCTAAAATATAGGAAAACTAAATGTATGTGAGACAAGTAAATAAAAAGACAGTGTGCCAAATATTACCTTTTGCTGCACTGAAAAAAACATTGACTTGGAATTATGTTTTCTGTATTCCGCATGAAGCTCCTATATTACTTTTTAGTTTTGCCTTCCAAAAAAAGAGTTTGGGAGCCAATCATAATCCAATATTATTACCACTAAACTGCTTGCCTTATGGTAGCAATGTCAAGTGCTTCGGGTGAGGCAGGAGGATACCGAATTTATTTACTATAGTCTGGACATATGTTAGAAATTAATCGTAAAGAACATAAAATTGACAAAAGAATATAATCCAGCCACATTAAATTCAGCATCTGGGCCATTATTGTTTTCTTTTGTAGACCCAATTATGCAAAGTATTGATTACTATAAAGTGTTATGTAAACCTCCCTAATCCCAGTGTGAATTAAGGATGTACATTGTTTTTACAGATCAAAGAAAGAAAAAAAGGAAAACTATTCTCCAGCTAATCTCATTTTACCTTGTTTCCTTAGGAATTCCTTTCTCTGCAATTGGGCCTCAGCCAAAATAGCTTTAAAAGCTGAAAAAGGACAGAAGAGGAGGAATAAATGGATCAATCAGTTATTCCAAACAACAGAAAATTGATCATTTACAGTCCAGGTCAAAAAATTTAGGCAACTTACCGTCACCAATGAGAACCAAAGAGGATTGACCCTTGGCTTTCCCATCTTGAAGCTGAACTGTGTAGGTACCTTCATTTTCAAGAGTGAAGTGGTCCATAACCATCTCAATAGTGCCCGTTGCATGGTCGCACTTAATCTTATGTGTCTGGGAATTAAGATAGGACAAAGGTCATCTCAGGTATAGGATGGCTACAGCCGAGAATTGTCACAGAATGAAACAGGCTGACAGAGTGACTGAAATCTTGGAGACAAAATTAAGTTGCTGGGAATTATAGCTACCGTACCTTAATCTCTGTTAAGGAGTAGACAGAGTTTAAGGGATTGAGTTTATTTATTTATATTTTATTTATCAAACAAAAATTACAAATTTGAACAAGGAAAATGAGAAAATTGAAAGACAATAGGCATATTAGTGCACATCCCCTTAGGGACCCCTTAAATATGAAGAGAGGTCTACTTGTCCACACTATTTGCCACATAAAAACAGGGAGTCTCCCTATCCCCCAGTCTCTCTCATTCTTTCTCTCTCTCAAAAAAAAAACTACAACAGATTTACTTATCAGGTTTTCCCCTTCACCATCTCTACACATTCCTTTTTAGACGGTATGAGAATTAAGACCTGCTTCAAATGGCTATTGAAATTTTACAATGCCCCAGGCTCCATTTTAGATACTTGCACAGCAGGGAACTGATTTGTGCAGATGCTGTATGGCCTTTGTTTAATCTTATGTATGTGAAAAACAATCATAGCTATGTTAGTCCACAGGGGAAGAAATCCATGACTAGATTAAGACCACATAAAATTGTTCCCAGGAAGGGCATAAAAAAAAATCTATCAGGAATCCTTCTGGGAACAAATGTCAATTTCTATTCTCTAGTGAATCTGTAATAGGATAAATACTACCCAAATCAAAACTGAATATTCAGATGAGGATGTAGGATGGAAGCAGCATATAGTGCTTGGACCAAATCTGCTTTTAATAAAGAGTAAAAGCAGAGAATCCTACCAAACTCCCAGAAAAGCTATTCTGTCCATAAATTGATATAGAAAAGAGAAATATTAAGTCAAAATGGACGATTCAACTAGGTAATTAAAGATCCAGCCCCCTTTTTCGAATATTTTTTTTCACATTTTTGAAAACAAAACAAAACATACAAACAGAAACATATAAAACATAGCTACATCTTAATAAAACTTCCAATTCTGATTATGTTAAATCATACATATTAGATCCTTTTTCTTATAGATTTCCATAGTTGTTCAGAATGTTGTTGCCTGCTTTTAACAGACACTGAAAACTTCTTTAATGAAAATAAGGACTAGGGGTCACATGATAGCAGGGTTCCGATATCTCAGGGGCTGCCACCAAGAAGAGGGGGTCAGCCTATTCTCCAAAGCACCCGAGGGCAGGACAAGAAGCAATGGGTGGAAACTAATCAAGGAGAGACACAACCTAGAACTTTCCTGATAGTTAGAATGATTAATCAGTGGAACAACTTGTCTCCAGAAATTGTGAATTCTCAAACACTGGACATTTTTTTAAAAAGAGATTAGACAGCCATTTTTCTGAAATGGTACAGGGTTTCCTGCCTGAGCAGGGGGTTGGACTAGACGACCTCCAAGATCCCTTCCAACTCTGTTATTCTATTCTATTCTCCTAGGATACAAAACAGTGTGGGGCTACATTGCTGGGTCACAGTTATGACAACTTTGACCTAGGGCAGGAGCCTCCAAATTTGGCAACTTTAAGAATGGCTGGGGAATTCTGGGAGTTGAAGTTCATAAGTCTTTAAGTTGCCACGTTTGGACACCCCTGCTCTATGGGATCCTCTAACCTTAACTGTAATCTTTCTGCACTGGGATGGGGAAAGTTTGGGCCACTAGTTACGGTTCAGTTATAATTCCCAATAGGCCTTTCATTGGCCTTGGATGTGCCAATGAAATAGAATGCTGGGAGGTGTAGTTCAACAAGCTATGGTTCTCCATCTTAGCCAAAAAGAAACTGAAAATTTATTGTTCAGGTAATGTTTGCATATAGTACTTCTTCTATTTTATAGCCACAGTTCAAGAGATGAAAACCACCAAGTGGAGATATTAATAAAATTCATCTTCTTTTAATGATACATTTTTATTTTAAATATATATTCCAAAAGAAAATGTGCTCCACTTAGAATCTTGTTGAAAAACATAGATTTGGTACAATGGCAAGAACAAAAATGTATTCTTAATCTAAAGTGATCAAGAGCTATATGCAGGATACAGTGTCCACAGCTTACTACTATTCATTTAACAGTGGTTCAAAGGTACAATAGCTTTGGAAAAAGTGACTTATGTCCTATACTTCTGTTAACAATTGTCACATCACCCCTATGGTCATGTGACTTCAATTCGGGCATTGGCAACCGGTTTGCATTGACGACCAGTTGCAACCTCCTGTAATCACATAATCATGGGTTGTAACCAATGGGAAGCTGGATTGGCTTAACACCCATGTGATTGGCTTAACAAGTAATTTGCTTAATGACTACTGCAAAAATAGTCATAAAACTGGGTCCAACAAGATTTATGAATTCAATGGATTGTTATGGAAATTTTGGTCGTAAGATAGGGACTGCCTCTAAAGAATTAGGTTTCTGACCATGGCCATTGTGCAGTAAGATGAAATTCAATGGTTTTATGGCAGCCATAAATACAAGCTTAATTTCTACAAAATATA
>JANHGC010005868.1:248172-259860 GCA_027560395.1 Boaedon fuliginosus | reverse complement strand
GCTGCTCTGAAACAAAATGCCTTTTTATTTCTGTAACTTCTTGTAAAATAATAAAAAATTGTTTGGAAAAAAAAAAAAAAGATCATGCGGTAATGAAACAATGAAACATCCAACGAGGACATAGTATTGTCCAGATTTAATCTAATGCTCTAAATACATCAGAATATTTTGAGATTCTTTGGTGGAAAATCCACTATCACAGGGAAGGAATTCATCAAAAAGCAGGAAAGTCCCTAGTTTGAACAAAGATGTTTTGTGTTGAGGTTTACACAAAACAGCTTTCCAGGCAACAATTCCTCCTGTCTCCCAGTCTACCATTTTTCTTGACACTGAAAAATTATGTTAGCAGCCTTCGTCTGCTTTACATAACAACTAATATACAGCAAAGACATGAGAATTAGTGTTACTAGACAATACACTGGGGCAAATTTAGGCAAGACTAAATGGATAGGGATAACATCAATGTCTCTACAATACACTTATTTCCAGTGGAATAAAGTACAGGTCCAGCATCTCTTTTGTGATTCTGAGAGCCTGTTTGAGGTAGGGGTTAAATATATTTAATGGAAGAAGAAGGTATATCTATTTTACCCTCGAAGCTTTTTAACATCCTTCCAAAGCTGATTACCCCAATAATGTCATGATGTCACTGGCTGCGTCATGACATCATTGACTATGGGAGAAAGAAAAGAAAAGAAAAGAAAAGAAAGAAGGAAGGAAGGAAAGAAAGAAGGAAGGAAGGAGGAAGGGGGTCTTAGTCCATCTCTAAAGAAGTGAAACAATAAGAAGAACATTTAGATACCTACACAAATAACTTGGAATTGCTTCAAGCTCTAGAGGGATGTTTTAAGTACTAAAAATACCATTTCAGGTTTCTCAAATAGCAAGACATAATTCAGATATCTGGATAAATAGCCCAGCCTATCCAAATCATTTCTAAGCCATACCCTGTGTGCCTGTGTGTTTAACCATCTCTAAAATAAATATGAATTTAAATGAGCAAAAGGCTGACAGGAAGAAGAAAATATTTTCAACACTGTCACCTTTTCTACTGCGTAGTTAGTTATCCAGCATATTTGAAGAGCTGATGCTACCATACTGTCACGGCAGAGCTGCTATAAAAGATTGATGGCAGACATGCCAATATCATTTGGTGAGATGAGGTGAGGTGAGGTAGTCAGATAAGTGACACACAGAGACACACAAACACACACACACACATCCCACTTTCTCCACTAGGATATTCCCAATGTGAATGCCAGCACTCTTTTTTCCAAAGGGCCACCATGCTAGTGGTAGGGAGGCAGCACAAGAACTAATCAGGGAAGTTTTCCCTGCCATGGGAACCATTTTGCCTCATGTGGAATCCCAGCCGATTTTTTACATTCTGGACCCAGTTCCTCATGGAAGACCAAATCACTAACTATAGATTGGTCACTTGAACCATCAGCATTCATCTTCTTTGCAGAAGTAAGACTGCCAAGAGGAAACATGAGGATCCTCAACTGAACTGCAGAGGAACGGGATGAAGATATCGCCCTAACTTTACTTTTCATAACACAGTGGGAGCAGGTCACTGATATATTTGCTGTATGGAATGTCAGTGGGCACAAAGCCATTCCCACAAATAGGAGTAGAGTTGCCCGGAGGACGTCTCCTGGCTTCAACTTTAAGAGATCACCTTAAACTTCCCCAATGATTAAGAGACAACTATTCTCAGGGTAAGCCGCCTCGTGTTCCCCTTAACTGGGGAAGACAGGCGGAGTATAAATTTAATAAATAAATAGATAAAGTTGTTCAATCTTTCAGCATTTAGCTAGAACAGAGGTCCCCAAACTTGGCAACTTTAAAATTTGTGGACTTCAACTCCCAGAATTCTGGGAATTAAAGTCTACAAGTCTTAAAGTAGCCAAGTTTAGAGACCTCTGAGCTAGAACCTTGCATGTTTGCTTTAAACCAAAAACTGACTGGTATTTAACCCAATTTTAAAATCTATTTCTAGCATGAGAACATATCAGGTATGAGATTTAGGAGACACCCAATGCCTTGGTATTCTTGATCTAATAAATTAATGAAGAACTTGCTATCCTGCAAGTGTAGTGTGTTGGCAGCTCTCGCCAGCCAATCCACCAGAGCTCTTAGGATTTGAAAACTACCAAGATAATTAATTTTCTTTCTTTTCTGAAGGCCTTTGGGAGCAAGAACAAGAGGGCTCTAAGCAGTTTTTATAACAATGTCCCAAGCGACATTCAGGGTTATGCCTGAGACTCCATGTCTGTGAAGCTATGGAGATAAGCATCATTCACCATCAATGTTAGAAGAAATAAAAAAAGTTGCTGTCCAAGATTTAGCTGAGTATTCCAACTCAACATGTAAACGTGACCTTTGCTTTTTCAGCAACTCTTGAGAATAAAAATCTCTCTATTCTTTCTTTTTCCTGATGTCCTTCCCAGTTACTCCCCTCTGGCTTTCTCCTTTATATGGACCAATTGCTACTCCTCTTCTTTTTCACCCACTCTTGCTAGATCTAATCACTTCAATCAAGGATATTTTCTCCACACGCCAGTTGCCTAAAGTTGCTTAGCCAATCAGTAGACAAATGTTTGGTCCTGGATACCTTTATCGTTATAGCTAAAGAAAGTTTTACCTTTCCTGGTATTCCCTTGAGGCCTCTTCAGAAGTTGTATGGAGTCTTCGGGCACAAAGTACACATGTCGTTTTGCCTAGGCTGGATGATGTTTGGTAGGCCTGTCTAGAAGCAGCCCTTCAAAATGCAGAATAATATTTCTAGTAGTAGTTATCGTAATAACAATGCAGGAACACATTGAACAAGTTTAAGCTTTCTATAACTTTTGAGACAAATTTGTATATATCACCTATTACATTTCTCATCTGCCTTTGCCTAGCTTTTAAGTAGGAGAAGATAATCTAATAAAATGATTTATTTTGAGATGATTAATTCTGATTCTAACAGAAAGAGGGTTACGATTAAACCCTACACATGTGGTAAGTAAATAAATTGATTGGAAACTTAGCCTGCAATTTTCAGTTGCATCCTGCTATACCTTTGGGAAGTCAATTTCAATGCTTCCATGAAAGACATCTGATTTCTTGTAATATACAATAATAATGCAATAGCTCTTGTCATTATTCACTTTGATTAGTTTTATAAATCAAAAGGTGTGCAGATGTGAATTGCTTTCATATGGGAATAACAGTGATGCTCCTTACCTCCTTGCTGAATATTCCTGGAGCATGTATCTAGTATCACGGTTGCGATAAGACAGGTCAAAATGCTTGTGCGATTTTTGGTAGAATGGTACTCTCTTAGACGACATGATGGAATCTGCCACTGTTCACTATTCCTGTAAATTAAAAGCGTTACATTTCAATCTGAGCTTTCTGACCACTTCATCAGATCCTTCAGACTGAAATGGATTGTGTAAAAACATTCATTGTTGAATACCAGTGGCTGCAGCAATTAAAAATCACAAAATATGCCATCAAAATATATTGGATTAAATGTTTCATTTCACTTTTTAGGAAATGTGCATTTCAATCCTAAGAATGTTTATATATCCATCAATCAAGCTCCTCTTCAACTGACATCGCATAATATCGATGTCTTAGATCCAATGTACTTCATTTCACTATTTAATCATGTAATAGTTACCACCCCCGACATTTGGCATAAGAATTGATATCCACAGTCAAAAATTACTCTTTACAAGTTTCATGCTTTTGTCCACAATTAATTTCCACGTAGAACAATATAACTTTTCCAAGATTATAGAACTGAAATCATATGCACAGTTTCCTAAGATTTATTCTTCACCATTTTTGAAGCAGTATGGCTTGCTATGTAACTATTTTATTTTGATAGTATAATTATGCTAATATGCCAGAGAGCACTCAATTACTTTCCCTGCAAAACATGGCCAATGTTCTTATAGTTCTTATAGTTCACTTAAAGAATTCCTCACTGTTTTATTTAGCTATGGTCACCATACAGTAACTGTCTTATCTTTCTGTAGTCACTGTAAAAGTGAAAAGATGTATCATCAACATCGTTTCATTGTTTTTATTTTACTGGGGTTTTTTTTATTTGATGGGATAACTAAAATTCCTTTCATCCCTTTACTTATACCCACGAACTTCAGAGCCTTCAAAAAGTTTTTCAAGTGTGCCAATACACAGTCCTTCAATAAATACTGTTT
Source organism: Boaedon fuliginosus (assembly GCA_027560395.1). Lineage (NCBI taxonomy): Eukaryota > Metazoa > Chordata > Lepidosauria > Squamata > Lamprophiidae > Boaedon > Boaedon fuliginosus. Next base: position 255,643 of record JANHGC010005868.1, on the reverse strand, counting down.
TGCTTTATTCTACCAAGCAGTTCTATATCTAAAGTACATCAACAACTCCTTCTCCTACTGGATGCAGGAATTAGGGACATTGGCTAGATGGGATCCACAACCAATGGCTAGAAAACATGGCAGATTTGTGGGGTTCTTGGTGCTCTCTGAGCTTGGTTGTTTTCTTGTAGACCTTTCATTACCAAACTAGGTAACATCATCAGTGAAAATGATCATAATTATCATCAGCAGTGCGCTGATGAAGTTCCTACTTGGGTAATGAAACACCTGCAAGAAAATAACCAAGCTCAAGGGGGACTCACAGTTCAACCTATAAATGTTCTCATCGATTGATACGTGGCAGATCCCTTAAAAGATTTTTTCTTCCAAAACCTCCCTATAATCTATCATTTGTTTCATGGACAGATTATATATTTTATAAAACAAAATCTTTCGATTTACAGATCTAAATATGTCTTCTCAATATAATTTTAAAAATGAAATATTTCACATATTCTGTTCCCCTATCTGCCAACCTTTGCTACTTACATCTAATCTGGATTAAGATGATGAACCTTGTCTTCTGGAATGCTTGTAAAATATTTGCTCGGCTTATTTTAAATATTGTATAAGTCAATACCATCATTGTCATCATTAGCATCAAGTATGACTGGATGTGATCATGTCTAAGATGGGTGGAAGAAACTTTACTGTTTTATGTTGATGACAGACATTCACTGAATTAGACTTAAGCTAAATCCCAAGCATTAGAAGAATTCACTTTGCTAGCATGAGTCCTATTTCTGTAGAGTCAAATCCAACATTGCATACTTACTTTCATACTGTGTGTGTGTGTGTGTGTGTGTGTGTGTGTGTGTGTGTGTGTGTGTGTGTACTATGGGAAGATTAAGGATGTGGCATTATCACCAAATCCCAGATAACAGGAGCAGCTCTACTATTAAGCAAAAGGAATGCTTCAAACCTGTAGTGAAATATTTGCTATTTAATTTGCTGCTGTTGTATATTTACTTCCAGAAAGACAGAAAGGCATTCTGCTTCAAGTAATACACTTACATGACCAGCTTTGAGTACCAGCCACCTTGAATTAAAAGAAGGGGTACCATTTGCCATTATCTCAAGCAGAGGACAACTTGGATCTGGGCTATTGTAATGGTATATGAGAACAGCCTTGGGAGACAGGAGGAAGAGTCGCAGCCTAGACAAAGTCTGTAAGAATGGTGGAGATGGAAGAAATACCTCAGAAGGGACCCTCCCTAGATTTCTAACTAGGTAAGCGAGGGGGAATGTACTTTCAGACTTGCAAGTTTCTATTATTCTGAGTACTAAAAGTAATATTAGTACTCATGGTTGGTGCTTCTTTTCTGGACTTCTTCTCTGAAGAAGGGTCTCCTGCTTGAGCAGGAGGTTAGGTTATAAGACCCTCCAAGGTCCCTTCCAATTCTGTTATTCTGGACTTCCTCAAGAGCTGCTATTCCAGCTTTGATGGCAGGTGAGATCAAGGATGGTGACATAAGCAGTATTGCGTATCAAAACACAAGCCACACCTCTTTGCTATTTGCAGACTGGTGTGGCCCACATCTCCCAAAAATATAGAAGCTGAGATAAGGCTCTGCTTACATTATGCCAGCAAAAGCAGTGAGAACCTGCAAATGGCACCACAGTGTCCAGATTCAACCTGTACATTTCATTGAATGACGAACTGCTTCGCCCCCTGTCCTAAATGGTTTGACTGTACTGCCACAAGCAGCATGGCATACATTACATTCTGCACTTAGAGGTGATCAAGTTACGGTGGCTTTCCATAGGTCAGCTTCTATAAGGATATTGGAGCTGGATCGTGTTCACACTAAAACTTAAGACTCAATCCCTTTGATAGAATATGATAATTGATTTCCTCTTTAAGAGAGACAAAGGGCTAATTTTATTTCCAAGCAATACGAGATCCTGACAGACAATTCCCATTGGTTCCCTTGGGGAAAAGAGAAGACCAGATGTTTCTCTGAGTCTTCTACAAACCACCGGCTAAAGGAGACAATGAAATAGAATGTCCATAACCCTGACTCATGTAAAATTTGAGAGACAAATAAACTCTATGTAAGCCTCCATAACAACATATATTTATCCAGCCCTTACCTAATTTGGAAAAAAGTTAAGGAATTACTACCTAAACATTGAAACTTTTCATTCTAGAAGAAGGATGGACCTGGTGTAGTGATGTTAATAGTCTTATCTAAAAATATAGTCTTGGAGAAAACATAATACAGACAAAGGACTGTGTTATGCAGTCAATATTAGTCTAGGACAGGGATCCCCAAACCTCAGCAAAGCTGGATGAGGAACTCTGAGAGTTGAAGTCCACAAGTCTTAAAGTTGCCAAGTTTGGAGACCTCTGAGCTAGAACCTTGAATGTTTGCTTTAAACCAAAAACTAGGAAATATATCTAGAAATATTACAAATACAGATAGTCCTTGATTGAGAGCTGGTTGCTTAGTTGAAAGTTACAATGGACCTCTCCATGGGTACTTACAACCTGGTTCTGAAGTTCTGATGGCCAGACACTATCGCTGGTCAGATACTCAACAACCAACCCATAATTATGGCCATTTGCAGCATCCCACAGTCATGTGACCACATTTTAGGATGCTTTTGCTAAAAACTGGCATTTACTTCTGGATGTTGGCAAAACCAGCCCATAGCGAACCATTGGTTGGCTTAATGGCAGTAGCGTTTGTTTCGGCAGCCACTTTAGGTCATAAAATTTGGACAAGTGGGTGACTTGTTTTAAAACCATCACAACATATGACCATGATGCACAGGCTCCATTACAGTCATAAGTTGTGAACGACCTGTATTGTGGAAGTCTTTAAATCCAGCTGCATTAATTGCATGGAATGCTCTAGTTGCCATACCACGATCCAAAGATGAAGATGGTGTTAAAATGCAGAGTGTAAGATGCTACAATGTTCACCAAGTTACCTGCAGGCATTTTATTTTATTTATTTATTTTATTTTATTCAAAATTGTAGGCCGCCCAATCCCGTAGGACTCATTTTCCCTTGAAACAGTTCAGGTTGACAATTAGCAAGGGAGAGAAAGGTTCAGGAATTGTAGATACAAACCAAGAATCCACGTTTGGTATTCCCCAGGACAGTTCCTTTTCTCCACTATAGTGAAATGAATGTGATGCTAGACTTTCTGTCTTCAAGCAATGAATCTCACCAGCTATGACCAAACACGGCCATATACAAGTTACTCTTCCTACTGCAAGGAAAAGATGGGTGGCTGATAGCCAGTTGGTACTCTCAGATCATGTCTGAAAGGACCAATTATGTAGGGCCAAAATGACCCAGTTTCAGGGGCAGTTGAAGCACACCGATTTTTCACTAAGCCCAAATTTATTAAGCCCAAACCTTGATAAAACAAATGATATATTTAAAAAAAAATGCAGGCCCATTGTGCATTGTGACCACTTGGTTCATTGAAGCTGAAAAAAATGGGAGAAAAAAACATAGTCCTATTTTTTTTAAGTGCTATGACAGTGAAAAACTAACAAAATTATAATAGATCAAATCCAGATCTTTATCACTAGATGCCATCAAGGCAGAGATCCTGTAGCATTTAGAAGTCCATATTTTGAATGAATTAAAACCAAAAAAATGATTGAAAGAAGTTAAACTTTCAAATGGTGAAAACTGTGGAGAGCAAAACCTTCTTTCAAAAGAAGAACATAGTACACAGGAAATCCATGGGACCATTTGATAAAACAGCTTCTCTTGGACAGATGCCAAGGCTTGGAATCCTACCAAAAGAGTATTAATTAATTCCTGTGCAACTGTTTAGTGGCCGTTTGGGGTGTTTCTTTAAACTGTTCTTTTTAATATTTAAAAACATTTTAAAGTTAATAGTGTGCTCGCCTAAAAAAAGCATTGGTTATTTCTTCGATTATAAATTCTGGCTGCTGTTACCATAATTTTATTATTTTTTTTCAAAATCAGTGAACTAGCTTCATCAAATCTTGAGATAAATTTAGTTGACTTGACGCTTTAGCTTCTACTAGGAATTTCTTTCACCAGTTCCAGTTTAAAGCAACAAACAAGAAGCTATTTCTCTCTCTCTAAGCAAAATGCAAGGAACATCTTATTTTTAGATAGTATATAAACAAGAAAGTGGGGGGAAATGTAATTGTAGAGTGTAGGCAGAAGAATGAACCTCCACTTGTCTGTTTCATTCATTGAAAATTTGTACATGTGTCCATCATATGTATTGTATATACATGCAAAACTTCATAATTGCTATTCCATGCAGACTGCACAAGTAACTATACCTGCATATGTATCTACATACCATTAAGGTAGTCCTGGACTTTCAACCACAACTGAGCCCAAAATTTTTGTTGGCAAGTGAGACAGTTGCTAAGTGAATTTTGTCCCGTTTTATGACCCTTCTTGCCAAAGTTGTTAAGTGAATCACTGCAGTGGTTAAGTTAGTAACATGGTTTTTCAGTGGTAGGATTCAATTTTTTTTACTACCCATTCTGTGGACGTAGCTTGGTGGGCATGGCTATGCGGTCAGCCAATCAGAGGTGCTATTTCCCAGTTCTCTGAACCAATCAAAATTATCACTACCAGTTCTCCCAAGCCTGTCAGAACTGGCTGAATACCACCTCTGTGGTTGTTAAGAAAATCTGGCTTCCCCATTGACTTTGCTTATTAGAAGTTCACAAAAGGTGATCACATGATCCCGGGACATTGCAACTGTCATAAATAGGAATCAGTTTCCAGACGTCTGAATTTTGATCATGTGACCATGGGGATGGTCATAAGTCACTTTTCTCAGTGCCGTTGTAACTTTGAACCATCACTAAGTGAACTGTTGTAAGTCAAAGTCTACCGGGATACAAAAATATGGAATAAAGAAATGGAAAATAGCCTTGCTATTTTTCAATAGATAAAAACTGAATCAAAGAGGCAACTCAATCCCTTTACCACGAACCTGGACTCTTGCAATGCACATTACACGGGGCTACCCTTGAAAAGTAGCCAGAAACTTCTGCTGGTACAGAATGGGATCCCATGGGTAATTTTGTGCTCCCAAAGACAACCTCTGCTGGTTGTTTTCTTGCAGACATTTCATTATCCTGCATTAGCACTGATGATGTTACCTAGTTGGGTAATGAAACGTCTGCAAGTAAACAATCACGCTCAGAGCGGAGCCCACAGTTCAACCCTGAGCTACACCTATTCGCCTTTACTGATAAATAAATAAAACCTTTTAGATTCACAAGGCATCCAGGAAGAGGATTGATAGGAATACTGGAAATATAGTGTGGGTCACAGTCCCACTATTCATTGGCAGACCCCTAATCAAAACTCTCCTCCTAACTCTATCGGCTACATAGAACGGGGCAGGATGGCACCCTATCACATTTTGGTGCTCACATTTTGGTGCTCACAGATTTTTAATTGTTCCTGTTTTTAAAGTGATCACCACTCAACACACTGGCCCTGATAAGTGATTGGATACATTTGGCTGAATTATAATTTATTTTTATTTATTAAATGTATTGGCCGCCCGTCTTACCACAGGGTAAGTCTAGTGAAGATGAAAAGCTTACTATCTCATGTAAAAGAACATTGTGGAGCGAAGTTGTCACCGCGACACAATAATCGTGCAAGTCAGGTATACCTATCATAGCCTCCAAGTTATGGATAAAGACACTTTTTTAAAAAATCACATCTGTAGGAAAAAGTTGTGCAGCTGCCCTTTCATCATGTCCCTGGAATTTCATTTAAGAATTATGACGAACAGATAGACAGCCTTAGAACGCTTCCGCTAAACTTAAACCTGCTGACAAAAGGCAATATTATTCTACCATACTCATGTGTTTTAATTAGCCCTGGAGCTAGGCTACCCAGTACCATAATTTAGATTCAGCTGAAAACACGACCCATCAAATCCCATGTGTAAAAATAGGCTTAAAGCCCACAGCAGCCCAAGATGCAGGTCCCAAATGCACTCTCAATATTCTGCATCCTTTTCGTTCGACACTAAAGGATGTGTTAATCAAAGGAAGTCACTGCCACACACTTCCCCAATTTATGTTATTCCTCATGAGGAGGGGGTTTTTTCCCCATAGGCTCCTCTGCCTTTTTTCTCGTAATTCTAATCTGCAGCAGGCATCGTTTAAAAAGCCAAAAAAAAAAAAAATCAAAATTTTCCACCCATCGGGAGACCAATGTTTTTTGTTTTAATTTTTTTTATTTTTTTTTTAGAAAATACAAAACTGGATCATGGAGTGAACACCAGAAAGCATCAACAATCAGAAATCCATCTTTTCAATAAAAATATATAAATAAAAGGCTTCAAATGTGTCCAAGGAAGAATCGGGATGTGCCTATGGGGAACGGTCGTGAGTTTCGATAAGATTCGCTTGTTACTTGAAAAGGATTCCTAGATGAATTCAAATAAAAACTTTTTTACGGCTCCACTCAGTTTCTAACTTTGGCCTCAATAGTCTATAGATGGAATAAATGTATGGTGAATGAAGCAGAACCAAATCACTTAATAAACACAATGCTTTTTCCATGATACAGTTTCTCCTTGCTTTCTTCATAATAGATCTAGAGTTCAAGGCTCTCCCCAGAGATCTGCCTGTTAAACTCCTGATGGATTCTTGGGTAGCAGCTCTAAAGCTCCTCACATCCCATTGGCTTTAATTAAGCCCCTCAATAGGTACACACCCATTAAGTTAGTCCAGGTTTTGTTGTTGTTGTTCTTGTTTTTCTATATATAATATATCAGATAATATATCTGCCCTTAAACAAAAAAAAGTCACTCAATGAAGAAACAGAGAAAGCACTTTAGACAACCTGAGATTTTCTTCTCATTGGGACCACGATATGTATATAATATATATTTATATATATTTCTAGAAAAGAAAGACTTACTTACTTAATTAGATGTCGAGAGTGCAGAGCTGAGTGGAAGGCAGTCTGGCTCAGCTCTGGGCAAGGGAAAACAAAAATAATGTCTAATGGAAAGCTGCTGCCCCTTTCCTCCCATTTATGGGTAGCTATTAATCTATATATAGAACCGATTGAAGAGCTCTCACAAACCAGAGATGGGTCTTTTAAGCAATAAACTATGACTTAGGTAAGGGAGGATGTCCTCATTTCCCACCTTTGGGAAAGCCTTCGTTAGAATGGAGAGAACGTTCTATCTGTGCATTTTGTTGACATACAGAAAATGTTGGCAATTGGCCTGGTATGTATGTATGTATGTATGTATGTATGTATGTATATGTTAGTCTTTGGTTAGGGTTAGGGATTTATATGTATATGTATATGTATATATATATGTATGTATGTATATATATATTTATATGTATATATATATATGTATATGTTTTCTGAGGTTTTCGCGGGTGTTTGTATGTAGGTCTCTGGTTATTCGGGTTTTCTCCCGCGTAGAA
>JANHGC010005868.1:199206-221899 GCA_027560395.1 Boaedon fuliginosus | reverse complement strand
TTCCAACCCCCCCCCCCTATTTTTTTTTAACTTCAGTTGTTGAGATAGGACTCACCTAGGCATCCTGGGGTTTTTTTTCCTCCTTCAAATAAATCCTAAATAAAAGTGGTGGTTGGTCAGAGCAAGGAGACCCATCATCAGCACCAATTACCAGTAGGCCTCTATCATAAAGGAACAGAAAATCCTTTGTGACTGAGCTGTGGTTTCATTTATGTCATCACTTAAAGCAACTCTTTACAAGAAGTGGGCTCATGTGGACATAATAAAGAAACGTTTATTTTTGATCAACATTACTATATCAACACAGTGTCTGCGGGGGCGGGGATGGGGGGGAGAATAGCAGAACTTCTTTAGGAAATGAGAGGTGGAGAGCTGAGCAAAACGTTTCAAGCTTGAATTCCATGTGGCACGTACTTGCTGACTCAGTTTTTCCAATTAAGCGATCAACAAGGAAGGAGAACTGCAGTGACAGTTCCCAAAGCCAATGTGAAATTCCTCTTAATTAGGTTGCAATTAAAATAGCTGATCTGTCTGATCTAGAGGGTTTTAGAAAGGGATCCCGGCCTCTGATGTAGAAAATTCTGCCGTACTGTCAAACAGGCAATGATTCAATGCCAGCAGTGATGGGATTCAACCGGTGTTAACAACTGGTTCGGTGAGCGCACGCTTCATTCAAGTTCAAATTCCCAGTCTCTAACTGAATTAATGTGGTTTAATAACTCATTCTTGTTCGAATTCGTTTTACAAAATTATCTGAGAACCTCAAAGTAGATCCATGATGTCCAAATACCAACTTGAACTGTAGCGTATACTCCCAATTTGTTTACAAGATGAAGAATTTAGGATTTCTGCAAAGTCCAACACTTCCTTGATGTACAACACATTTTTTTAGGAAAGCACAGAAGTAATTCTTTTTATTAAACATTAAAGGGAACACATTTAAACTTTGATTGGGCAGATTCCAGAAAAAAATAGGAAAAAATTTGGGGGGGATGGGAAACAATTCCTTCAGTCTGGGATAGTAAATTTAATTCATGGAGCCTGCCACCCTGACAATATTTTAAAAAGTGACCAAAAACTTATTTGTTCCCCAGGCCTGGGGACAGTGGGGTATCCATCTCCTCTGGAATGTTATCCAATTACGTATTCTTCTTTTTCTAGACACATTATCTTTGTTCCCATTGCTTTATTGCCATCCTTATTTTTAATGTTGCAAGCTGTCCGGTCTTGTGCATTTGGGTAGCTTCTAAATTCAATGAATGAACCAATGACTGAATGAATACAATAAATTAGAATGGAAAAAGAGGGAGAAATGGAGGACTTGGGAAACCTTAACGTTCTGTATTGTTGTGAATTAACATATGGTGTGAACTTAGCCATTCCTGCTTGTAAATCATAAAGTACATCTATTCATAGCTTATTCAAGAAATTATAGTTAGGCATAGGTTGTGTGGACTGGGTTGAAAATGTCTCTTGGCATTCTGGCTGCATCTCTTTGTTGTATATACATTTCTCTAATGTATCCTGAGAAGAAAATAACATATAACACTAAAGCACACTGCAAGCTTACTTGCAATTAGTGAAATGTTGGGATAAAAACATCTTCATCTTGGACTATAGGGAGTTCTCTCTCTGCAGTTTATACCAAGAGAAATGGCTGGAATCTTTTCCAGCTGAATTTATCACATCTTACAAATATAGCTAGCGTGCTTGCATCTGTGAATACACTACAATACGTATAGTCCTCAACTTACAACCGTTCCTTTAGTTGCCGTTTTGAGGTTACAATAACAGCGAAAAAACGTGATTGATGACCATTTTTTTTCACATTTAAGACCATTGCAGAATTCCCACATTCACATTGTTAAAATTCTGATGCTTGGCAACTGGCTCGTATTTATGGCGGTTGCAGTGTCCCGGGATCATGTGATCCCCTTTTGTGACCTTCTGACAAGCAAAGGCCATGGGGAAGCCAGATTCACTTAACAACTGTGGCAAGAGAGCTTGTAAAATGGGGCAAAACTCACTTAACCAATGTCTCATTTGGCAACAGACATTTGGGCTCAACTGTGGCTGTAAGTCAAGGACTACCTGTATTCATTGTATGCATCCATTTTATCTGAGCCCAAATCCTGCAGTAGTTTTTCCCTTTCACCCTCTTCCTTAAAAAGCAAAGACTTGTTTACAGGTTTTATGCCACAGAGCTCAGCTCTTCCCTCTTTATTTCCTACAAAATAAAAATGCAAAAAAGTTGTTTTTCCCCTATCTTCAAAAGCACTGATAGCATATCAGTGGCTTGGCTGAAATTATCTGGTGTATCTAGCCTCTCTTACCGAAGAAATTGCCAAGAGAGTGTAAAACGATCTTGCTGGGTAAGAGAAACAGAGAACCAATGAAAAGCCACTGCAAATTCTAGCCCAAAGGGAGACTGAACTCCAAGCAGTTAGTGTTAGGCATATTCAATAGGCAAAAGTTCCAAATATTAAAGTTACATGCTCATTTGCACCTCCTTGTCAGCCTCCAGTGTCCCCAATTTCCCCCCCACCTAACTCTTGCAGTGCTTCCAAGCAAATCCTTGCTCTCTGTTGTAAATATCTTTATCTATTCATTTAACATCTAAGTGGACGTATACTCTGTTAACCAAACAAGTAAGATTTGCAACTAGATTACGGAATCATATCAACCTTCTATACCCATGATGGCGAACCTATGGCACGCATGCCGGAGGTGGCACGCAGAACCCTCTCTGCGGGCACGCAAACCATCGCCCCAGCTCAGCTCTGCTGCATATGTGTGTGAATCTCCTGCTGGCCAGCTGGTCATTGGGTCTCTGCCACAGCTGCATAACGGGGTGGGATGCATGCAGGGCATGTACACACATGCAGGGGTGGGGCACATGCACGGGAACATGCATGCATTGGATTTTGGGGGGGTTGCACATGCACGCTTTGGGCCCTCAGCGCCAAAAAGGTTAGCCATCACTGTTCTATACTATAACAATATTTAGACAATATTTATTGCTCAACTCTGACTCATATATTGTGTCCCTTTTTCTTTTCCAGTTTAGACACATTTCATGGTGTCTAAAATATACAAAACTTGATTAAGCTTTTGCTGGAAGGTTGCCCTTTAGGACTTTTGCAGTTACTTCTATAATCATGCTCAGGGAATCAATGTTTTCCTGGCTGGGTTGATCTCTTGTCTTCGTATGTTGACATTTTCTATATGAATTTGCTAATAGGAATCTGCTGGGGGGCGGTAAGTGACAAAGTCAGTGTCCTATTGTCCCAACACAAAGCCCATTGCATCAGGAAACAAACACAAAAGTCATAAGGTTTGCATCATGACGTTACTATACATAAAATCTTTTTTTTATCATCACATTTATCGGCGTGATGTGGTGGCCTAGAAGTGGAATTCTCGCCTCACCATCAGGAGGCCTGTGAGTTTGATCCTAGGTAGAGGCAGATATCTGCTGAACAAAATCTGCACTCTGCACTGCCCACAGGAAGGGCATCTGGACATTAAAACACTCTGCTAGCTACGTTCAGTTGCCCAGACTCCACCCCGCAAGGGATTATGGGGTCGTTAAAAGAAGATGATGATGATCACATTTACCTGCAGCTTTACCTACATGTTAGAGGAAATGACACGAACAATGGCATTGTATACATTCAAAATGTCATATTCTGGCAGAATAAGCCTTATCTTCCACATATGATTGATTGATGTGGTTTATAGCGACACCAATATCCAACGTAAGAACCAATTCTCTTAGCTGCATGAAGATACAGAAACACAAGGACACATTAAAAATGAAAAGACACTGGCTAATTGTTCTCCCTCACGGAGCATTTGCTTGCTGCTTATATTTTATTCCAATACAGCATGTTCCAAATATACATAAAGAGCTTCACAGAAGTGTCTGCCTGTGCTTTTAAAAAACAAACTGGCAACGAATTACACTTGCTCTGCATGGAATTCACTTGAATTGTGCAGCGTCCAAAGCATTTGCGTTAATCAGCAAGAACTGGGAGCATCAACACAATCACAGAAGAAATTCATTCAGATCTTACAGAGCAACACCAAGGCAGCTTACTGAGACAATGCATAATGTCTGTGATGCATTTTGTTTTTAATATGGAAAAGATCCTGAACTGCAGATTGGAGTAGCAGGGAGGGAACAATTTAACAGTCACGGTTATTGTAATTACCTTGGTCATGTGTTGAAGGTTGAACTTGAGTATACTGGAAACAAATCCAGTCTTCAAAACTGATGGGAATGAAATGAGACTCGTGACGATACAATTTGGCAGCAGTCCTGCGTCTCATAATTTGTGTTCAACAGCCTCTGTGTTAATACTGTAGCCCCTAAGGACTGGAGGGATGGGGGAAGGGATATAAATGACCGTTCTTTTCTTTTTGTATAATTGACTGGCGAAATGTACAACAATCCACCGTGAAATGAATCTCTGAATGAATGGTTGAAAGGGTTGTTTGATTGTCGAAAGGGAGTTAAATGCACCATGTAAGAACTATGTATTTTTTTAACATATAGTGAAATATCCCTCTCTAGTGCACTGGTCATCTTCACTTCATTCAATTTTGCCTTCCCCAAGATGGGCTCCCAAATTATGCTAGATTACAACTCCCTTGAATTGTTTTAATTCTCAGCTATGAGAGTAGGAATACAATTATTCTTGTAATTACATCTTGGCTTCACCAACCAAGATACAGTAATTTCTTGGTTCTGAAAAGAACTATATAAATCAAGCACTTTGGGACTGTAGACTTTGCAAGATTTAACCTGGGATGAACTCCAGCTCAAGTCAGTGGGATATAACCTTGAAAATATATAGATAAAATGACAGCTTCTCTTACTCTATTTTGCTTCGGAGCAGGAGGAGGAGGAGGAGGAAGAGGAAGAGGAAGAGGAAGAGGAAGAGGAAGAGGAAGAGGAAGAGGAAGAGGAAAAGGAAGAAACACAGCACTGGTTGGGAACAGAATGAGACACGGAACAAGTGAGAAAATTGCTAAGATGTAAAGCAGCGCTCTACAAAATCTAGCTCAAAAGTTAAACTTGTAAAAAAATCTTGTAAGCCATTCTGCTGTTGGAATAAAATCGTTGAAATAAAAAGCATCTATACTTAGAAGTCGCATAGGTTCAAAGAGGATCATTCAGGAAGCAAACAAAAAATAAAATAAAACCACCAAAACCCTTAGAAGGAGAAACTCAACTATTTTTTTAAACCAAATTCTATAAACATTATGGTATGGTATTCAGAGAACAAGTACAGGTAGCCCTCGAGTTATGACAGTAATTGGGATTGGAATTTCCTGTATAGTCTGAGGTCAATTGACTGCCACCAGTTAGCAATGGCAATGTTGACACTCCCCATTGCCATTGTTAACCAAATCCTACCACTTTTTAGGCAAGGATGCACCCTGATTCAAACCACCCTAGCTGGACCCTCCTAGCCACAAGCCCTCTTAAGGAACTGCCTCTCCTTCAACTCCCCCCATGCCCTCTTGATGCTTTTGACCCTCACTGGCACCCTGCCATCTCTCTTGGCCTTGCTGTCTTGCCCTCCTGCCCATCCTGCCACCTTGTTGGCCCTGCTGCCCTGCACTCCGCTCGCTCTGCTGACCTTGCGCCTGGGGTTTGCCGGCCTTCTAAAACATCATTAAGGAATGGCCCATACTCTTTGGTGACTAGCATGAGCAGCCTGGGGAAGAAGGTCCCGCGTGGGGCCAGGATGGGCATAGCTTGTTAGCATTGGAAGATGGTGAAGATCAGCTGCAGGCAGGAGAGCTGGCAGGGTGAGCAGAGCCCAGGCAGGTCAGGGTGTAAGGCTTAGGCAGAATTTCTTGGCAGCGACAATGCTGGGGTTGAAGGAGAGGCCGAGGAGTGGTGGTAGTTGGCTAAGACTGCTGAAGTCCCGGGGCTTCTACTCCAACCCAATGCTGCCACCACCACCACTAAAGGCCATTTTAGGGTTGCCCACAACTGCCTGTATCCATTACCGCCTATCTGCACTGCAAAGGAATTGATGGGTAAGCAGAGGTTGCAGATGGACTGATGCAAGCGCCTCCTGAATCCCAGCTGCACATTGAGCAGAGGTTCACGCCCTGCATGCTGATTGGTTCTATCTTCTGGCTGGGAGGTGGGGGGGAAGGCAAAGCAAATTCAAGTGGGAAACATTAAAACTCACCGACATATTAAAAGGGACACCTATGCAACAGTCTCCGAATGACAGCCACATGTGCAGTGCAGTGCAGCAGAAGTCTATTCCAGCTTTTAGAAGTGTCACTGTACAGGGCGGCCAAAAGGTCAGATAGTGTGTGGGGGAGGGAGATGAAGTATTCTATGCAGGGGTCTCCAACTTTGGCAACTTTAAGACTTGTGTACCTCAAGCTGGCTGAGTTGCCAAGGTCGGAGAGACCCCTTTCTATGGTCCTAAATGTGAATTCTGATCACATGACAACGGGAGCATTGCAACAGTTGCAACTTCAGGGACTGTGCATAAGTAACATTTGTTCAGCACTGCTCCAACTTTGAACAGCCTCCAAACAAATGATCATAACTCAAGGACTACTTGCAAGCCAGGCACTTTTGCATCGTACGATGGCAGATTGAAGTTTGTTTTTCAATGGCTTCATCATACAATTCTGCTGTATCATGAAAGGCCCAGCTGTACCTGATACATAGCTCTCATCGGCCACTCCCAAGTCTGCCATGAAGTCAATAAGGAACAGCCTATAGGGCCAGGGCCACCTATGTCATGCCTGGATACCTTACCAGTCTGAATGAAACAGACACTGTATCCTCCTAATATGCCAACACACCTTTCCGTCTTACAGTTATGCTTTGGTACAACAGCACTTACAGGTAGGCACAAGATGTCGCAGGTTGTGTGTTTGCTTTCCATAGTTGCGTCAAACTTAATATTGCAAGGGGACACAGTTCTAATGCAGGGGTGTCAAACTCGCAGCCCGCAGACTGGCTGCATCATGCGCTGGCCACACCCACATCTGGTTTAGTGAAGGGGGAAAAGTTGTGATACGTCACATGACGATGCAAGTTTGACACCCCTGTTCTAATGGGAATTATAAGCCACTTGAACAGAAAGCTATAACGTCCCGAAAGCACCTCCTCTGCTTGCTAACCAAAAGTACAAAGGAGACTCTGCTTTCATGGGAATCATTTATTCTTTTCAAGCAGTTGAAATGGTATCAGGTGTTCATTTACAAGCAAACTCATGGTGCATAAAAAACTCAGTTTGATTCATTGGACAGGTATGGTCAGCATCAATCTCATTTTACGAATGCAGACTTTTGTACTTCAGACAGTGGGTCAAATCCCTTCCCAGCTGCTTCTTTGAAAGGCTTCACAGAACAAACAGGATCTGCATAAAACAAAATGCCTTCAGTGTAATTGCTCGGTTCATTTTCCATGTACTTGTAACGCATGGCGTAAAAACTTGCCGGCTATTCATTTAACCAACTTAGTGTTGAAAAATTAATGATGCCACAGGCTTGATCTGGAATCTTTGTATGAAGAAAAAAAAAATATGAAAGGCCCTGAGCAGAAAATCAATTCAGAAGTATCCCATATGTTGCCCAAAGAATCAATCATCTGGGTATGATTATGTAGGCCTCACATAAAGGAAATGAAGTGAAATGGCTAGTAATTAAGTACAGATTATGGCCCTGGAAATACTCAACTGCGCCTAACTTTGAATTCAAAGTGAACACAATTTTACTAGCATTGCAGAACTCGAGATTTATATGTTCCTGAACTATGTGAAATAGTAGAAGTATTACTTGTCAACGTTTTCATCCAATCTGCTTAACAGACTTGATTCAGTAGCATATTTTTACACAATTCTCATACAGGTAGTCCTTGACTCACAACCATTCATTGAGTGACTGATGGAAGTTACAAGGGCCCTGAAAAAAATGACTTATGATCCTTTTTCACACTTAGGACCACTGCAGCACACACACCCCATGGTCATGTGATCCAAATTCGGCCGCTTGGCCACTGACTCGTATTTATGAGAGTTGCAGTATCCTGGGGTTACTAATTTAACAACTGCAGTTAACCAATACTGTGACAAGCAAGGTTGTAAAATGCAGACAAAATTCGCAGTCCTGCTTAGCAACAGAAATTTTGGGCTCAATTGTTGTCGTAAGTCGAGGACTTCCTGTACTTTTACTCTACCGTCCACTCTTCATCCTCAAATCTGTTCTGGAGTTAGTTTTGAAGGGCAAATGAGCAAATCCAAAACATCTAATACCACAGAGGAAAGAAATGAGAAATCTTAACTGCAGTAATAGAAGTGTCCTTGCTTAACAAGGCTGAAAGCCAGCATTCTCTGCATCAAATTACTCCCAAACCCTTTGAGAAGACATACAGCAAGACAATTAGCAGGGAGAGGGAAGATATATTAGGGAACCCTCATGAGACAATTAGGATAATAACGAAACAGTTGCGCTGACTTTCTGCAGCATTAAAATCTACTATCCAGTTGAATGGGTAAAATAGAAGCGGAAGGTTTAGCTTGTTCATGGTAAAATGTTTATAAAGTTGCTGTCTCAAACAAAATGTTGAAATACAGGAAACTGTATTTCATCATTTGTTCCTTGAAATGGGCAGCAAAGCAGAGTTCAGTTTATTTGGACTTATTTCTTTTATTTGTGTATGAAATAGTATCTGAGTTGTGGGCATTTTCCAAGCAATCATTTAAACTTAGTTGAACATAAAGTTCAGCTTCCCACCTCCTTATCATGTTAAAACCAGAAAGAACTACCAAGTGACAGTGAGAAAGAAGCAGAGATGTCCGCAGACTGGATTGTGATTTTAAAAACCCAGAGGAATATAATTAAACTATCACGGTCAATCTTGATATGTTTCACTATAGTTTAACATGCATTATTTATTAATTTGTTTCTTTATTTATGAAGAAAGGTTGTGAATAAAACCATATTTTACTCATGAGTAATCAGTAAACAAGCAAACTTGTTGCTCACTGCTTGTCACGTCCTGGTCCTGAACTCTTGAGTATGCAGAGAAAAATATAAGCAGTAATACTCTTAGAAAATGTTCACTTCAAGTTTTAAATTTCACATTTACCAGTTTTGTTTAAAAAAAATAAACCTACACATCTAACCATTTCACAACTATAACACCAATTTTGAAAGTGGTTTATTTATTTATTTTTATTTAAAAGGCGAATATTGCATTTTGATTTTCACTCCTGATTATGTCTCATTACAGGAATTACTGGCTTCCTTTGGAAATAATAAATGGTAAAGTTGGCATCTTCTGAAAAGTATTTTAATCAGGAATTTTCTACAGCCCTTCTCTGAAATTAAATTATATGCTTTAAATAGCTCCTTCCGGTTTCATGGTCAAATCTGTACCAAATTATAACCGGTAAAGATCTTAGACCTAACATTTTTTAATGCACTGTAGTTTTTCCCCCTCCATCTTCATATGCTGAAATCAGGGTAAGATTCCCATCCTATCTCCCTGTTCTCTCCTTCCTTCTACAGGTAGTCCTCAACTTAATGACCAGAATTGAGCACAGAATTTAGGTTGCTAAGTGAGAAGTTTGTTAAGTGAGTTTTACCCCATTTTACAACTTTTCTTCCCACCTTTATTAAGTGACTCTCTTAATTAAGTGAATCACTGCAGTTGTTAAATTAGTAACATGGTTGTTAAGTGAATCTGGTTTCCCCCATTGACTTTGCTTGTCAGAAGGTCATAAAAGGGGATCACAGGCGACCCCGGGACACTGCAACCGTCATAAATATGAACCAGTTGCCAAGCTTCCGAATGTAAATCACGTGACCATGGGGATGCCAAAATGGTCCTAAGTGTGAAAAATGGTCTTAAGTCACTTTTTTCCAGTTATAACTTCAAACGGTCACTAAATGAACTGTTGTCTGTTGAGGACTACTTGTATAAAACCTCCATCACTCTTCAGCTTGGGCACTACAAAATAAAAATGTGAGAAGTGTAGACAAATTTCTCACACCTCTAATGTTCCATTGCACTGCATGCTTGTTGGTGAACACCCCAGGGACTTAGAAGATGAAGAATACCAAACAAATTCCATGTGTCAATACTGCAGCTGCAACACTCCAACCCTAATATCACCTTTTTCAGGTAGCATGCTATATAGAAAAGTCAGTTTTGTAGGAAAACCTATGGCTGAAATAAATCCAATCTTTTAGCAAGCTGTTATTTGAGGGCTTAAGAGCTGAATAGCAGAATTAATACTGAAAGATTTAAAATGAGTATGTCTGAATATTTAGCTTGAGCTGAGAGGAAAGAATATTGATTCAAAAATCCCCTCTAGGGCTTAGCTCCTCTGTCTCCTTCTAGCCAAACTGCACCTGGGTAAAGATAAAAAGAGATATGAAGTTCTTAAATCTGTTTATTTTCATCCTATGTCAAGGGAGAAAGAATAAAAAAAAAGATTTAGGAATTGAATTTTTCACTTTTCAAAAAATGGAATTCATTAGTTTCTGTGAGACTCTTTTTGGAAACACAAGTTTGTTGATGAGCACCTACACAATGAAGTCCACAAAATTCCTTATCAAGACTATAGATAGGAGAATGCACAGGGATTCCTAATCACAATGATCCCAACAGAGTGGTCCATGGTTAATGGCAAGTTCTGCCTTTTTGTGTCTGTATGTAACAGCACTTACACAATATCTAAGGAGCCGAAATTATATTTTAACAATGCAATACATATTACTACTTCCTTTTAAGTGGGGCATTTTTTGTTTTGCTCCCAAGCCAGTAAGATTCTTCCTCCAAGCTCAGAGCTGCTTATGAACCAGAAGGGGCCTTCAAAGTCAGCCAAGGCTGGGGACATAGTCATGTTGGGAAACAGCTGGATTTCATCTTTCTGCATGGTGGGTCTTAAAATATGAGCTTCAGTGGCACAGTGGTTAAATGCAGCACTGCAGTCTCTGCTGACTTGTTCAGCAGGTTGTCAGATCGAATCCCCAGGCTCAAGGTTGACTCAGCCTTCCATCCTTTCTAAGGTTGGTGAAATGAGGACGCAGATTGTTTGGAGGCAATATGCTGACTCTGTAACTTGGGGAGTGTTGTAAAGCTCTGATAAGCAGTATATAAAATCTGAGTGCTATTCCTATCCATGCTGTAAGCCGCCCAGAGTCCTTCGGGAATTGTGCGGCATAAAAATGTAATAAATAAAATAAAATAAAAAAATAAAACCTTGGAAGAAATACCGACACATGTTTAAATGGGCCTGCTACGTAGTGGTCCCTTTTTGGCTTAGTATTAATAAATATTTTAATAGAGCATTAGAAAGAAAAGTTAAGATTCAAAGCTTTTAAGGTAATGTTTAACCAATTATCCAAAATACAGGATTCAACAATGTATGAAAAACTAAAATGATCAGGCATGGACTTCTGCAAAAACAAATGGGTTTCTTCCTGTGGAAAGACACTATCAAGCCAGTTTTAAACCTGGACTGAAGAAGCACATTTATTTGAACCTGTCC
The DNA here is from genome assembly GCA_027560395.1 of Boaedon fuliginosus. Taxonomy (NCBI): domain Eukaryota; kingdom Metazoa; phylum Chordata; class Lepidosauria; order Squamata; family Lamprophiidae; genus Boaedon; species Boaedon fuliginosus. The sequence goes on along the minus strand of JANHGC010005868.1, from coordinate 210,353 downwards.
TGTACAGCTGGGTGTATATTTACATCCATTTGTTTAGTGATCCTTCAAGGTTACAATGGCACTGAAAAAGTTACTTCTGACCATTTTTCACACTTACACCTGTTAGTGGACACTGGAATGTATTTATGACAATCGCAATGTCCCTGGGTCACACATGACCCACCTTTTCAGACCTTTTAACAAGCAAAGTCAATGGGGCAGCCTGATTTACTTAACAACCATATTCCTAACTTAACAACTGCAGTGATTCACTTAAACAGCTGAGATAAGAAAGGTCATAAAATGAGACAAAATTCACTTATCTGTCTTGCTTAGCAATAGAGATTTTGGGTTCAATTGTGGTCGTAAGTCGAGGACTACCTGCATTGACATAAAGTCAGATTTAATACTTCTCTGTGTGATCAAAGTTCAGTTTAATAACTAAGTTATTTCCTTATGTATGTGTGCTAATTTGTTTGGATTATGTTTTTTTCTTTTATAATAAAAAAAAAACAGAATGTACTAGATTATGATATGAATTGCTTGGTTCTGGCTTATCACGATATGTAAACCTAACCATTACTATTTGCACAATCTTAAGTGTGAAACAATCCATACTTTACTTAAGTCAACTAACCATGATTAATCAACTTATGGCTCAGCAGGGTTTGCAAGTCCAATCAATGATTGGATATGATGTGTCAGCTGTGCTAGTGGCAATTTGAAAAATTCATTGTGGCAGCATTTTGGAAGGCAGCTGATAGAATTAAATAAAGATAAATTAATTGAAAATATTTCTGTTCCAGATAACTACATATATGAATGTTGATGCTTTCCTTTCAAAAGGCCTAGTAAGCAATGACTCAACAATGGGTTTAAGAAGAAAATGGGTATGACCTCTATATATAATGAACTTGACAAGTAAATTATTAACTAAAATAAAACCAGTCTCATTTACGATCCAGCACACTACCAGTGCAAAATGGAAATCAGTTGGCTTAAAAACTATCCATTTTTTTATTTGAGTATCAATAGAATAAATTCTTCTTAAAAGATTCTGGACAAAAAAAGTGAAGTCTTTCAATACATTTCAAGTAAGCCACAGCTGGTTTACCTTGATGGGTATTGATCTGCAGAAGATAGTAATCTTATGCAAACAAAAATCTCCCTTATTGAAATTTTGTTGATATGTTCATTCCTGACAACTTGTAAAGACTTGAATATGCAAATTACAGTGCAAAACTACGTTTAAAAAACACAAATTCATGTTAACACTAGAACTGATTATATTTATTTCTGATTTTGCTAAAAAAAGTTGCACATTAAAAAAAAAAAAGCAAACCCAGAACTGAATAGCTATGTTGGTGCTTTTTTTCCCCCATTCATTTTCCTTCTTTTTCCAACATATACAAATGGGAGAAATGTTTCAAAATCTTACATCAAATCACACACGATTGTTGCAACTTCCTGCGGCTGCACAATGCCATGTCTTCCATAAAGATTCCATTAAACTTAAAAATGCAAACAAGAAAAGATTATGAGGTGGATGATCGCCTATTGCTTTTTCATACAAGAACTTTTTTTTGCCTATTAAAACTTCCAAAATGGCATACTGATCCCTTCCCACATTACGTGCTCCTAGTTCTCTCCTGTGGCTCCTTTCTTGCGTCTAAGAGCAAGAACATCAAGCAGAAGGTGCCTAGAGGAATCTCCTTTCAAAGATGTCTATGTACAAAGCTGAAATTGCCATAGCTGAAATTCCTTTTTAAAATGGGCTGTTTCCCGGTTTTTACACAGATCCAACATACTTCTAGATTGGAAAGGGACGCAGATACGGCACAACAATTAAATCTATTTTAGCAGCTTTTCACTGGCTGGTTTACATGAGTGCTGAGAGATGAGTTCTTTCCTACATGAAGTGCAGCAAAGGAAGCCTTTGAACAGCTAGCCAACACTTTTAGGTGGAACACAACAATCCCCCACGGTGGTGTGTGCATGCATGAACTAAAGACATTTCTGACGATTGTCTACTCTTTGCTTCTATACCCTCAAAGGAGTTGTTACGTACTGCTGCCTCGGTTTAGCTTCTGCTACTTCTATTACCCTTGGAGCCGGACCATCATCACCACCCAAGACTGGAGAGCTTGTGCCAGCCCTCATTCATGCTTCAGTAAAAGCCTTACGTTGTTGACATCACAGATAAAGGGGACAAACTGCATGCTAACCAGCAACCCGAACACCAGGTCAGCTCTCACAATGACAGAGGACTCTCTGGCTCCCCAATTTTCTCCTTCTCTGGGAGGATCAGCACAAACGGGAGGAGGAGACCTTTAGCATCGAAGGGAGTTTTGAGCAATTCTGTGTCAAAGGTGCCTTTAAGTCCCCCGTCCACTTCCACCTCGCCATTCTGAGCCAAGTTGAAGCTCAACATCCCAGTCCGGTTGACACAATAGATGGTGCTGCCCAATGCTGCACAGCGAAAAGGTTGGACTGGGCTGCCGGCGGGGCGAAAGGAAGCACACTGACGCCAGTGCTTAGCCACCGTATTGTACTGGAATACTTCCACTCCGGCCCCCTGCCCTTGCTCCCCGCGACTGCTGCTCACGTCGAAGCGGTAAATGAAGCTCTTGTAGGCCACCATGTCAGCCGAGCGGCGCCGGCTGCTGTTGTAAGGACACTCCTGCCATTCGTCCCGCTTGGGGTCATACTTGAGCAGCCGGTAGAAGAGGGAGCCCCCTGACACGTAGATCTCCCCGTTGCAGGTGGTGGCCTCGTGAGCTACAGCAAACGCCCCCTTGGGCAGAGGGGCCACAGGGCTCCACCGATCCGCCCGGGGGTCGTATTTCTCCACCGTGAAGAGGCATTCCCCACCCACCGCATACAAATACCCATCCAGGGCTAGGAGCTTCAGCTGAGAGCGCGCCTGCCCCATGGGCTTCACCTGGCTCCAGGTATCAGTTAAGGGGTTGTAGCAAAACACCTTGTCCGACAGCTTGGGCCGCTGGTCGCCGGGCCCGGTGGAGATCCCTCCCGCCAAGAAAAGGTAGTTGTAGAGGACGCACATGGCGCAGCCCTTGGCGTTGGCTTCCTCGGGCAGTCGGGTGAGGACGCTCCACTCCTGGGCCGCCTCCTGGTAGCTGTAGAGCAGGGCGCCGCCGTCCTCCAGGGACACCACCGAGGACGGGCTCTGCGGCCGGCTGCTCTCGCGGCTCTGCGGCCGGCTGCCCGCGCCGAGCCGCTCGAAGGCGTCGCTCACCTCGGCCAGCAGCAGGCAGGCCTTGCCGGCCTCTAGGCGGCGCCGCAAGATGAGGTCCCGCTCGGCTCCGCTCAGGCGCCCGTAGACGGCGGGCTCGCGCAGCACCTGCAGGTAGTGGTCGCTCATGAAGCGGAAGGCGGCTTCGCGCAGCTCGGCCAGCCGCTGCTTCTTGGCCAGGCAGAGCAGCTGGTAGCAGTTGCCCAGGCTGAGCTGGGCCCGCATGGCCTCGGCGGCGCAATGCAGGGCGCAGGGCATCTGGAGCACGCGGGCGCCGCTCACCACCTCGGCCAGGTTGTCGTGCCGCACCTCGCCCATGCGCGCCGTGTAGACGTACTCCAGCAGCAGGCGCAGCGCCCCGTAGCTCACCCCCTTGAGGCGCAGGATGTCCCGCGAAGAGCGGGCGCGGAAATAGTCGCTCTTGGCCGCCAGCACCGCTTTGTGCGCCCGGATCCGATGCCCGGATACCTCGATCACCAAGTCCGGCTCCTCGGCCGGCGCCTGCGAAGGAAAAGGCTGGAGGGGGGAATCGCCGATCGGATCGGGGCTGCCCGCGGAGACCGGCGAGGGTTTGCCCCGGCTGCTGCCGCCGTCCTCCTCCTCTTCCTCCGACTCGGGCGCCGCGCTGTTAACGTCCCACTGGTGCTTCACCACGCGGTGGCGGCTGCTACTGCAGCTGCCGGACGACGAGGAGGGAGAGGCGTCGTCGAGCTCCGGATGCGGAGCCAGGTCATCGCCGCCGCCGCTGCCGTCCCCGGGCGAGCTGAAGCAGAGCGCTGAGCTGAAGTTGCAGGGCGGCTGCAGGGGAAGCTGCGCGTTCGGCCCTTTCTCGGGGGCCACGCTCGGCTCCATCGCCAGGGACCGCTCGCCGCCCTCCGCCGCCTCTGCCGGCTGCGGCTGCTCCGTCTCCTCGCAGCGCTTCTTCACCTCGCCGACGCTCCCGTTCTCACCTGGAGAAAGGACACAAGACAGGGCTGAGCGCTCCATCGGCCCTCCCGCCGCCGCCCAGCGGCTCAGGACAGCTCCGCTCCTGCCCTTTGCCGCGGTCTAGTTCCCCGCCTGAGGGACCGATCGGGAGGCGAGGGGTAGGTAGCCCCGTCGCTCCCCGCTGAACTTTTGAACCGTCAAGGGCACCCAACTCTTCGGGCTGCCCGGTGCCGCTGTTTGAACGGGCGGGGCTTCCCTGGGTGGCAGCGTCGAGATTAAAGTTCAGGCGAGTCTCTCCGTGCCAAGAAAGGCGGGCCTGAACGGTGCTGGGTCTGCCTCTCTCTCCGCCCCCTCCCTTTCCCCTGCTGATTTTCTGATATTTTCTTTACCCTTTCATTTTTATCCGTGTTTGCTGAGGTAACCCAAACCAAAAGCGGTGGGGGTGGGTGGGTAACTTTTTGCTAAGCAAACATTTGGCCTTAATCCAACTCTTTGCCCATCTTCACAGTAAGTGAGCACCAGACATGCCATGGTAAGTTTAACTCTTCCCTAGCCTAGAGCAAGGGTCTCCAATATTGTAGACTTTAAATAAGACTTGTGGACTTCAATTCCCAGAATTCCCTAGCTGGCTGGCTAGGGAATCCTGGGAATTGAACTCCATAAGTCTTAAAACGGGTCTTCAAACTTGGCAAGTTTAAGGCTTGTGGACTTCAACTCTCAGAATTCCTGAGCTAAGGTGACTGGAGAAAGAATTCTGGGAGTTGAAGTCCACAAGTCTTAAAGCTGTCAAGTTTGAAGACCCATCTTAAGAGTTGCCAAGTTTGGAGATCCCCGCCCTACAGAAATGATATAACAATGACCTCTAGGGATCATGCAAATCTAGGCAATCTTCAAAGGGACATATAATTAGCATTGTTGAATATTATATGCTTATGAAGTTTTAAATAATTTATTAAAAAAGGCTTAAGCGCCATGCTTTTTTGTTTGATCGGCGATAAACCAGTTGAGGTTTGTTCTGGCCTCCATATTTTATCAGGCATTGGCTTTTCGGTATTGCAAGTCTAGATAAAGGGTTAAAAGCTTGATCATTAGGAAAAAATAGTAGTTTGCCAATTATAAATATGCATACTTGGGCCCTAAGCAGCTAAATTCCTACACCTGGCCCTTTTTGATAATCACCTGTTAATAAAAAAGATTTTTTTTTAAAAAAAAATCCTGTTTTGCAGAAGATATTAAAGCGAATAAAGAAGTGAGAGAAGGTTCAATCCTGCCCTGTACTCCACAGTACTTAACATATCAATGATCTAGATACCATAAAATTTTAGGTTTTGAAAAACAAAAGTTTAAAAATACATCTGGAAATTTCAAGATCATATAACAAAAAAAGTAGAGAATTTCAGTTATTTGGCATTGCATTTGCCATGCTGCAACCTGCCAACATCATTGCAAGGCAGTACTTCTGAAAAACAAAATCTATTACGACAGTCTTGCTTCAATATTTTTACTCAAAAGAAAGATTTTTCCTGCAACAATGGATCACATTTACTGGTAACAACACAGCACTACTGCTCGTAAAAAAAATTTAAGACCTCTTTTAAGTGTTCTAATTTGTGGAACAAATTATACTATTCTCTTGAAACCTGGGCAATGCCCTTTGGCAACAAAGGCTTGGCTAACCTCTATTAAGTTTTGGTAGCAAATCCATATTTTAAAAACAAGGAAGGATTGCTTCAGGAAATGCCAAATACATCCTTTGTAGAGATGTGGTTTAAACAGATGACTCAAAAAATTGGTCAGATTGGCATTGATCCTGATTATTTCCTTTCCAGAGATATTTGCATGAAATCAGAAGCGAATTCCATGTAATAGCTTGGTGAATGAAAGGGTGCTACGAGTATGTGCTTCAATGCTAAACCAAATCAACAATATATAGATGGCCTTTTTAGCATGGTGTTGTTAATTGTATTTATTATTTCAATTCATTCCCTACTGTTCCATCCATGAGCTGCTTAATGTAAAGTAACAAGAGTAATAATTTACAATGGTGAAATCCAAGTTTAACTAAACTAAAAACAATCAGTGCAGTTTAAATTATTTAGAAAAAGGAGGTCCTAACTCCTTTTATAAATGTGGAGAGAAAGGGAGCCAACAGCAAATTTTAAAAGATTTCTAAAAACCAATGACAATATTTTTTGAACATTAAATAGAGGTTGAGTTTAAAGAAAAACAATTATGTAACTCTTTTCCAAAAAAACCAAACATCATCAAAGCATCAAATTTGGCATCAAATCATACACAGATTTTCAACTCTATGGTAACTTTCTATGCAATATTATAATGCTGAAGATCTGTCAACCTGGTATCATCCTCTCACTAATACCTCTCTATTCAAACATGAATGGAAAGAAAAGTGGATTTATGGTGTCCAACAGCTCCAAGCGCTTTCCAAAGCTGATGTATAATTGCAGTATCCATTAAGTGAGACTGACTTAGATGTGTTTTAACATTTTTATAGTTTGCAACAGAGAACTGTAGTCCATACATAAAAATAACCTGTTACAGTACCAAATGATTTATCACTGTGATTAAATCTTAATAAAACCATCTTCAGGTTATATCCGAAGGGAGAGGATGGCCATTACTTAGAACCACATCCAAAACCAGACCTGGATATTTTATGGTCTATGGGCTACATCTGACCCTTCAACTGTTTGGTCTACAAGGTTGGTAACATCAGGACAGGGCAGGACAGCAGAGGTGGGGCAGCAGGGCAGGGGGTGGCAAGGGATGGCACTGGTTCTTCACAGTAGTCCCAGTTTCTCATGTGGCCTCTCGGAAAAATTAATTGCCCATCCCTGCCCAAAACAGAAGGCCAAACACAGTAAACTTTACAACAAGGAAAAGATAAGTGGAAAGAAAGCGGTACTCAAGAATACACCAGGAGATGCTGGAGAGGAATTTAAGGAGAACAAAATTAAAAGACAGGTGCTTATACAATGCACAGAAAATGGGCAAATAATAGGAAGAACCTAATCCTAGTATAGGATGGCATAGTTACATAAGGGAAGGTATGGAGTGGAGTACCTCAGCTTCATTCCTGGACCCAATAATTTTCAACATCTTCACAAATGATCTAGATCATGGGTGTCAAATTCGATCGCGTCACGTGACAAATTGTGACATATTGTGACTTTTTTGCCTTTGCAGAGCCAGAGTGGGTATGGCCTGCGTATGCAGCCGTTTGACAGGCTTGATCTAGATGATAGACCATAAGGGATATTGATAAAATCAGCTGATGCCACAGAGCTGGGGAGAAGGATGCTAATACTTCAGTAGATAGGTGAAGATTCAAAAGGATCTTGATAAACTTGAACTTTGTGTCCTAGTCAGCAAAATGTTGATTGATGAGAAATGTTAGGGCTCTGCATTTAGGCAGGAAAAACCAATGTACATGTAAAAGATAGATGCCACCTGCCTTAGCATTAGTACTTGAGACAAAGATCTGGGTATCTTGGTAGACAACAGATTAAGCCTCAGTTAGCAAAGTACCACAGGTGCCAGAAAAGGTAAGGTGCTTGGAGGCTAAATCCTGTGAAGAATGGTTAAAGGAACTTTGTGCCTTTAGCCTAAAGAGGAGAAGGCAATACAATATGTTTTTTTACATATGGAAAGAGGTTGTGGATTTATTCTCCAGAGAACATGAAGATAGGACAAGAACCGATGGGTTCCTTAAAGTAAAAGATTTCAACTGCAAAAATCCAATGAGTTCTTTACCATGAAAGATCCAAACTTGAGGAGGTATTTTCTGAGTGTGAGAACAATTAACTTGTGGAACATTCTACCTCCTGAAGTTATGGGTGCTCCATCACTGGAAGTTTTCAACAACAAAAAAGACAGAACCGTCATTTGTTCAAGATAGTGTGAGCACTCCTGTACAGGGCAAAGGAGTGAGCAAGAAAGCCTCCCTTCCAACCCAATGATTTTAAGACCCTGATTAAATATTCCTCCTCAGAGAACAGTTCTAAAGACACAAGACCTGTATTTCCCCAATCTAATGATAGTAATTGCAAATGTAATAAAAAAATAATTTAGTGAGACTTGGCAATAGCATGTTTACTAAAAAGGATTTACTTTGAGGTTAATCCTACAAAAACACTTAAATCCCACTGCTTTTAACAAACCTTGCTCACTAACCTACATAGGTTGCTTGGCAGCTCAAGTGCTAAGTTATTTTACAGTATTTTTGCTTATATTACCTGAATTTCTTGTAATGGATGGCATCCTTTGTATTCCTTCTTTGAAGTATTTGAGAATCTGATCTTTTTTATTATGACGATTATATATGACTGTCAGTGGCATCAGCTATAGGCATTCCAAAATTGTTTCAGTGGAATAAATTAGCTGCAATACTGTACATTTTTTCAGAACTTTTTGTTGTGACTGCAAGACTTCATTCAGCTTCAAAGAGGTCTTCTGTTTCTTAGGAGGCTATTGGCTACCTTCACCACCTATATAATTAAAAAAGAAAGTTTTAATGATCTTTACTTTCAGAATGAAACAAGTACTTGTTTTGTCTGGCGTAATTCCCACAGAGGAAGTTTTTATTATAGTTGTATTCCTTTTAATAGCGGGGTTTGAATCCCATAAACTAAACACATTATTTTTTTCTCTCCAGAGTTCCTTTGACCTGATGTAAATGGCAGTTCATTATCCTGTTTTTTTACCGGAATGAGAAATTTTAACATTTCTGTCCACTAATTAGGAAAACCCATCTAGGTATAACACCATACAATTAATCTAGTGCAGAAAATAATGATCCAGGGTGGGAATTTATGTTTTTACCCACATCAAAAGATTTATCCAGCCCATTTAATGTAATGAAGATGAAAAACATGTTCGCTATGCAGTGTATCTGAAATGAAAACCAGTTCCTGGATCTCGGCATAAAATAACAAGACTCAACATACATAACTATCAAAACTAAACCAATCTTGCTAAAACTAATATGTCAAAAGCAGTTTGAGAAAGGTTTTCACCCAAATATATATATTGTTGTTGATCAGTCTTTACATCAAGTCTGATTCTTTGCAACCCTGTGCACACCAGCACCCCCTCCATCCTCCTCTGCCGTTCCCTTCGCCTTTTGGCTTAAATCTTTCCCAACATCAAGGGCCTTTTCCAAGGAGTCCTCTCACCTCATTAGGTGGCCAAAGTATTTGAGCTTCAGCTTCAATATCTGTCCCTCTAAAGAACATTGAGAAAAAGTAATAGTTAAGAATCTTGCCCTAAATCAGGTTCACTATTAAGCAATGTCCACATCAACATTCTCTTCCTGCATATTGTGGTACATACCTTATAATTTCCAGCTAATTATGTTATTTACCAAAAAAAAATATGACCTAATCATGTGATACAAGATGTCTTGTCTCCAAAACAGCAATGACTTTGATATTAAGATATTGTTTAAAATTAAAATTTAAAAGCTGATACTAAACTGTCAATGGTATTCCAAGCGCCCACCATATCTTGGCATTTTTGCCATAAGGATCAAAAGCTCTTTAGATGGTTTACAGTTCTGAATAGTTCAAAGTGTGATAGTTAATACTGATTCTAATCACTTTGAGTATTTGTATTTGTACATCAACTCAGTGCTGATTCTTATTCACCACATAGATTTCTCCAAGAAGATTGAAGAATTCTTCAATCTAGTCCTTCAGGTCTTCCAACAGTAAATGCGTTTTATTACGGTAGCCTAATAACTTAATAGTTACAAATACCAATTCCATTTATGTTTTAAATTTCCTCACAAACATTTCTTAGAAATGTTGCAAAATATGCAGGGCAGTTTTCCTTCATCAGCACATTTCACATTAAGCTAGTTTGGCAAATCAGCATTTTTTTAAAGATTTCCTTAATTTGACTTGCTAACCAGAAAGAAACTGTTTTACTCCATCAGGTAAGCCGTTCACATTGTGGAAGTTTCTTTTTTAACTTTGAAAACAGATTGCACATAATGGAAAATGTTGTGAATAGGAGGAGGAAGGTGCAGTGGATATGTTAACCGCCTTGAGTTATTTGTAAAAATAGTAAAGGTGGGATACAAACAAACAAAATTACTAAAGACAAAACAAATTCGTCTCTACATTGTCAATGTGACTCTCATGGTACCCATATGTCAAATTAAATTTCTCTTGGCAGCCTTCATAAGTGACTTTATTAGATTTCTCAAATGCATGCATGCATGCATAAATACATATATACATACCCTAGCATATTGCAAAATGAAGTGTTAACTTCAGACATTATTTTTATTGACAACATGCTTTTGATTATCACACAAGTCCAAATTTTTTTTTTCAGAAATAAAATTGTTTTAACACCCAGCTGCTTGGGGGATTACCAAAGGGAAGTTGAGGAGCTACAGATTATTTTATTTTATTTATTTATTTGTTTGTTTGTTTGTTTGTTTGTTTGTTTGTTTGTTTATTTATTTATTTATTTGATTTATACTCCGCCTCTCTTCCCTGGTCAAGGGGACCTCGAGGCGGCTTACAACATAATTAAAAATATTTATATAGTAACAATTAATATTTAACAATTTAAAACAGTTTATGAATATAACAATAAATCCCAATCATACACCAGGCAACATCCATTCATCCAGGGGGGAATTAGTTCCACGCCTGCCAGCAGAGTCAGGTCTTCAATAGCTTTGCAGAAGGCCAACAGACTAGGGATGGTTCAGATCTCCATGGGTATTATCAGATGAATTGATTATAATATAATCACTTCATCTGATATATATCATCTTAATTACTGTAGTTGTAACCGGGCTTTAGTTTATCTGGATATCTTTTTATCTATACTTGTGTCTGTGTCTGTATCTGTATCTGTATCTGTATCTGTATCTGTATCTGTATCTGTATCTGTATCTGTATCTATCTATCTATCTATCTATCTATCTATCTATCTATCTATCTATCTATCT
>JANHGC010005868.1:188085-198585 GCA_027560395.1 Boaedon fuliginosus | reverse complement strand
TGTGTGTGTGTGTGTGAGAGAGAGAGAGAGAGAGAGAGAGAGAGAGAGAGAGAGAGAGAGAGAGAGAGAGAGAGAGAACCTAAATGACTGCAGATATGGAATGCCTAGAGAAGCCCTTACTTTGTAGATCCTGTCTAGGATATCAAAGGGAACAGTTAGCATTCCATAAAATAGTTTACAAGACACCAGGGATGACTTGATTAACTCAAGAGGGTAGTTAAACTGGATGTGTGTGGTGCTAAATCTAATCTCTGAGTTAATTCCCTTGGTCAGTTAATTCAGTTTTGGAGTTTACACAACTCACATATCCCATAGCCCAGTTAAGTGATACAAACAAAGTCATTATGTTAAAAGTTCATTTGAGGAGATCTCTGCAGCGTTGGGGGCACATTCTAGAATTAAGCATGTTACAGTTCTGATATGAACCCAAACATAAATGCATAAGTATCTACCTGAAATCAAGGTACTTTAAAGTACTATCATTTGATTACAATAGCCGTAAAATATTTTCACTGAATCAGCATAAAATGAAAAATAGCTTTCTTTTAAAACAAAATAAAATCCTCTATCAAAGCCAGGATTTTCTTCTCTGTAAAATGTAATATTTAAATACGGAAAGGGGGGTTAGCTTAATTTTAGTCAAAAAGTCAATGTTAGAGCAATTTTGCCTCAACAACAGAATTCATCTTATATTATAGCATTATAACTATTCTCAAAGTGCCTATTAAAACTTACTCGTGATTCATCACTAGCCATAGCATACTCCCAAAGTGCATAAAATAAGTATAATTACTTTAGCTGGTAAGGATATATATTTTCTGACAATCTCTATAACCACAGCAACAACAACAAAAGCTTCCAACCACACATTTCACTGATTAGGACCACACATGAGTACAGTATTTAAAATATATATATATATCAAGGAGTTTAAACTGTAACTATAACATTAGTGATGGCTTCAGGACCTTGAAAATGTTACAATGGTACTTACAGATTTGAGTTTAAGGTTGATTTATCAAAAAGTATATTTAGGGTATATTGGCCTCCCCAAACAATGCATTTGTAAGGATGGAACCTAGTTTTATTTCTGCTGCTGATGTAAGAAAGTTGAGGCTTACCGACTCATACAATATGGTCATGTGATCATTTAGAATCTTTTTGGCATTCTATATTAAGGTATACTGTGTTAGTAGACATTAGTACATAAAGATAGAAAAATCTTTAAATATTAAAGTTGTTAACATAATATTTAATTAAATATAAAATCTTTGGAATTTATCAGGAATTGGGGTTTTATTGAGCATGAGTATGGCAAAAAGAATGACATTAATAAATTGGAAAAGTTATATTATTCCAGATACCAAGGGAAGGTTATTAGAAATGTGTGATCTGTTGTAAAAAAAAAGGCAATATTTTCTATCAATAAAATATCTGTTATCACACCAGTGATTTTGTGATATTTTACTATGTCTTGTATTATATTGACTATATAGCATAGTTGTGAATTATTTGGTAAACTAGTGACTATCAATAAGTATAACATACATTTTTCCTTAAATTGTATCTTTAGTTTGTATTTTAATTGTTTTCAGTTTTTCTTTTTAATAAGATTAAAGATTGTTTCTTTAGAAAAAAGAAAGTACAATGTTATTATGATATATAATGCACAGCCAATGTCTGGCTAAAAGCCTCTTGACTCAGACTATTGTCTTATCATGATATCAATGTATTAATTTTTTTGTGAGGTTGGAATTTAATACAACTGTTGCTATATCTACACTCAGCTACATAATTTTCCTGTTCCAAGTTTTGTCCCAAACCCAGATGGCTGGATCATTTGTGACTAGTCAGTACCAATATGCAATCTGATTTGCTAACAATAGATAACTAACACTAGCCTAAAGCTGAACATATTTCCTCCCACATTACAAAGGGTGAAATAAAGCAGAATAAAACTCTTCATTACTTGAAGTCTACCAGTTGCCAAAATAGAACTGGTGGAAAATGTGTAGCTTCCAACTCCACAATTCTGCCTGAGGCAACAGAATGACCAGGTCTGATAATGAGAAGCAGAGGGATAAATATATATATATTTGCTGAGACTTTTCAATAATTGTACAAGTTCTTCAAACATAAAAGAGTTTAGGTAAATCTGGCTAGTCATAGAGAAAATCTATGCTTTACATCAGGGGTGTCAAACATGCGTCATCACGTTGTTGTCATGTGAGGTATCGAGACTTTTCCCCTTCGCTAAAATGGGGTTGGAGGTGGCCAGCGCGTGATGAATCCGACCCACGGGCCGCGAGTTTAACACCCCTGTTTTACATGGAAAAAAATGGTAATCAATGGAAAGGTCATCCACTTCTGCCGTTCTTTAAAAGGAACCAGGGATGGGGATCGGGACAACCAGTTAGTGACTGTTTTAGATCACGGGTAGGGAACGATGGCGCTTTTATGACTTGTGCACTTCAACTCCCAGAATTCCTGAGCCAGCCACAAGTCCACGAGTCCCATCATTCCCACCTTCTGTTTTACGTCCAATGCATCCAACCATACTGACCAGAGCTAAAACTTTTGATTCCAGCTGTCTTGTTCCAAGATATAGTTTAGGCCCATCAATATGGAGAACAGCCATTACACACCTTCTTCAAGTATGCCTGTCTTCTTCCAAACAAACACGATGCCAAAATAGGTATCTTCTCCCACCAAATCACCACCACTCAGGTGATAACCTCTTACTGACCAGCCAATTGGTGAAACTTTTGTGAATGCAGTAGTAGTCTCCTGGTTATTTTGCAATATTGCCAAATTAAATCAATGTGAGGAGACAGATTTCCTACTGTTATACAGAATGCACATAGGGAGATTTTTATCAGGCATCCTCTAATATAAAATGAGAAGTGGGGAGAGAATCAGGATTGAATGAGGATTCTATCTAATTCTCTCTTTAGCTGGCTTTTTTTTTTAGTTTTTCAAGGAGAAAACGTTAAAATGTTGTGGATTTAGCCTCAGTAATTCAAGTTAAATGCCTATGAATTAGAATTGCTTCTAATTATAGATATGCACTTGAGCATGCTTCTTAATAAGCAGATCTTAATAAGTAGGCTTCACCCATATAATCTATACTGAAGAACAGTCCAGCTGTGGAATAACACTGCAAGAAAAAAAATCCATTAGTTCAATTCCAGGTAGGAGCAAATAATTTTGTAATTTATTGGGGTGAAATCAAAAGAACGTTACTGATGGGACAATAGAAAGAAGGGCTTAAGTAAGATTCCAGGAATTTACTAATATGTTCTCAATTGGGGTTAGTTAGCTAATAACCCCATCCTCTCTGTTTGTGTACACTAGCTTGCCAGTCAGTTGATATTGTTTTCTCCTTAATTCAACTGTTCTCCTGTTTGTTTGTCTGGTGCTAATTCTGGTGTTAATTGTTGTGGCTCACCAGTGTTCAACAGAGCTGGCAGCTGATTATGACTCTGAGGAGGTTGGGGAGGAACCTGGGCCAGTTTGAGGGAAGGGCCGGAGGAAGGTCCTGTGTCTGAGGCCGGGCCATCTGCCAGCCATCAGTTACCTTCTGCATCTGACAGTAGCGAAGCAGAGCAGATAGAGCCAATAATTAGTGCACGCAAGCGCAGACTGACTAGGAGGCAAGAAGAGAGGAGGAAAAGGGGCTGACGGGGAAACCAAGCCACAGGTGATTGGTGAATGGCCACTCCCCTAAGGCAATAAAGAGGTGCAAATGGGAAGTGACATTTGCAGGAAACAACTTGTTTAACTCAGCTCATGTTCTCTGATATTTGGACATTTATTCCTGCTTCTAACTCAAGAACTGTGTGTTTGCAGTTATCTGTGGATTTCTAATTATTTGGCAGCTTTCCCGGACTAATTTGCAGGTTTGACTTTAAAGCTACTGATAACAGTCAGTCAGTGTTTCTATGCAATAAAAGACAGGTTTTGGTTTAACAGCTTGCTGGGAGTGTCTTTTCATCACTTGGGACAGAACATTAATTTCCACGCTTATCTGATTGCTGGTAAGGAGGTGTTTTGGTCTTTTTCTTTCCTTTCTAGATTTTTTATAGTCTCTTTGAAATAGTGTGTTTAGCTCTATGTGCTTGTTGATGGTTGATTTGTTCAAATGCCAAACGTCTAGGAATTTCCTAGAATTTTTGGATTTAGCTTGGTCTAAGGTGCTCAAAGTTTCCTAGCTGAAACTATATGTTCATGTGTTGCGAGATTAATGAGTTTACAATAAATCCCCTGTTAGTTGGTGTTCATGGATGAGCTCTTCTGCCTGTCTGTCTACAGAGTGTTATAATTTTCACACTATATATTATAGGCGAGTCCTGGTTTTTTTTCTTTTTAGGCTACTGGGACTTCTGGTGTACTTAAGATTTTTTTTTTAGGGCTCTGGTTGGTTTTTCTTTTAATTCACAACTGAACCCAACATTTTTGTTGCTAAGTGAGATAGTTATTAAGTGAATTTTGCCCCATTTTGTATCCTTTCTTGCCACCGTTGAGTGAATCACTGAAGTTGTTAGGTTAGTAACATGGTTGTTAAGTGAATCTGGCTCCCCATTAACTTTGCTTGTCAGAAGGTTGCAAAAGGGGATCACCTGACCCCAGGACTCTACAACTGCTATATCTATGAGTCAACCATCACAACTATGAGTTAATTGTCAAGCATCTCAATTTCAATCACGTGACCATGAGGATTTTGCAATGGTCATAACTGTGAAAAATGGTCATAAGTCACTTTTTCAGTGTCATTGTAACTTTTGTAGCTCAAGGACTACCTGTAACAGATGCAGGGATGTTAATAATAAAGAAGCTACCTCAGGAATTTATCCGTGCCCTGGAGATGCCATGAGATTGTAATAGGCTATTACTGTATTATTTTTCTGAGATGTTTCTGATGTATGGCAGTGTATCCTTTTCATAGCTTGTGTTGGTTGTGCTGCAGTGGGTTGAATGGTCAGGCACCTTGGTAAACTTGCATAGGTATTGATTTTGTTGGATGATGTTGTATAAGGTGATATGTTTCTTTTTTTCCCTTGTGTTCTGGGTTGCTACAGTACATTTATGCTCTTCTAAATAATGTTCTTACATAGCTCCTCTTGTGGGAGACTGGATTATTACTTTGGTAATGGAGTTCCTGGTTAGCGTGAGTCATTTTTTGATAGACTTGTGTTTCTAATTTGCCACTAATTTGCATGATGCAATCAGCACTCTAGAAGTCCTGTCTACAAAGAATCTTGTTTAGCTTTGCATTTTAACTGCAGGACCAGAAGAGAGTACAGGAGATTATAGGACTGGGCAGGGAGCCATCTGTTCCCTGCCCTGGGTGCTTCAGGATGAGGTTACTACGCTTATACTGTGCACTCCCTTGGCCTTTTACAGGAGATCATGAGTTCATTTTTCCATTTGTAACCCTCCCATGTTTTCCTAGTGCTTATCTTTTTCTATTCCATTAAAAAAATGGAATAGCTGCACAATGTATTTTAATTTTGTGTTGCTAGTATTGCTCCATCTGGAGGCATCCCATGGCCAACATAATCAAAATCTTAGCATGTCCTCATGTGCTAATTTGGGGCAGGTGAGGACAAATGGATGGATCTTTGACTCTTTCCAAGATGCTGGACTTATGCACCCCAAATCCATCCCAATAGTTTTGCGTTCAAAGTAATCCCATGCTCAGAACAGGGCTGTTGACTTTAAGGAGTCTCCCCCTGATTAAACAGGGCAAGAACTGCAGCCTAAGCATTTAACACAAGGACTCCTTCTTTTGTTCAGAGTGAAAAAAAATGTGAATAGAACAATGGGAGTCTGGATTTGGTAATACCAGCTCATGTTAGCATTGTTATGATACAAGTGGTCATCAACCTACAACCACAATTAACCCCAAAATTTCCATTGCTAAGCAAGATAGATTGTTGAGTTTTGTCCCATTTTATGACCTTTCCTACCACAGTTGTTAAGTGAATCTCTAACTTACAGTTGTTAAGTTAGTAACATGGTTATTAAATGAACCTGGCTTCCCCATTGACTTTGCTTGACGTAAGGTGGCAAAAGGTGGTCACGTGACCTCTGGGACTCTGCAACCATAATAAATATGAGTTGATTACCAAGCATCTGAATTTTTATCACATGACCATGGAGATGCTGCAATTGTCATGTGAAAAATGATCATAAGTCACTTTTTTCAGTGCCGTTGTAACTTCAAACAGTCATTAAATGAACTGTTGTAAGTTGAAGACTACCTATACTCTTCGTTAAATTAAGCAGCCCACAACTGATATGGTAATCCTCACTAGATCCTTGAGCTACAGAATGAAAAAAAAACACCATAAAATATTGTATTTAGGTATGGGCAAACTACAGTATTTTGCTTCAAAACGCCTCAAGCACAACATTTTGTGTGGAGTGTGAAATGAATCGTTTTGAGGATCCTGAAAGTGTTGTGTGTTCAAATCAGCCTCTCAGAGGAGGTATGGCAGTAAAACCACCAAGAGGTTGGGTCAAATGGCCTTTTCTAATTTTGAGGCTTGGTTTTTTTTTATATGTAAAACCAGCACGGTAAGCCTAAAGTACTTATTTTGCTTCTTATTTTGCATATTAAAAAAAGCACAAACTAAATTTTTGGAGATGCTACCTGTGAGGGCTCCAGGAGTAATAAAAATGTTTGCTAGATGGCAGATGCCACTCTCCTTATAGCAGACCCACCCCTCTGCTTGCAGTAAACATCACTGACAGGTGGAGATAAGATCCTCTCCCACCTCACCCCAAAATACATGAGATTCTCAGTTCCTTCAGCCTATCTAGCCATCTTGAAAATGTAAAATAATCTCCTGCATTTGATTACAGCCTATTTCCATCTTGCAAGGTTTTTGTCCCCAGCTGTAAGTAAGAAGGTAGAAGGAAGCAGAGGGTTGCTAAATGAAATTCTCTGGCCACCTTGATTAGGGTCATGTTGTACTTATGCTAGGTTGGATCTAGACAACATTTCCTACGGTACATTAATATATCTCCTGACAGTTCAGCTTGCCCTGGGAAAGACAGTGAACAGCTAGTTTAAATGAAAGGTTAATGTGAAGCCAGAGACAATTGGGGGAGAGGAGTCAAACTATAAAGTATGTTTGCTATCAGAAAGATTCCTGGTGTTGGTGGGAAAAGGAAGCAAAGTAATGTTGAAAGGGAAGGTTTCCATGCTAGAGAACTTTCTGGATTTCTCCTTCAGTTCTTTAAGAAGAAAATATCTATATTCTGCTATGTGAAACAGCAATAAACTCATAGTACTGTGCACAGGCTTTCTCAAGAAGGAGGAGGAGAATTCTGCAGGGATCAGTTAGAAATAGAAACAGCAGGTCCCTAAAATAACAATGTTTTAGAACTGTCATCTGGTTCAGAGACAACCTAATGCCTTTACATTTCAGAAAATGTATACTAGCAAACATCAATTTTACCAGCCCGAGTCTGGTGTTCCTGGTCCAGATGTGCTGCAATGATGAATCCCA
Source organism: Boaedon fuliginosus (assembly GCA_027560395.1). Lineage (NCBI taxonomy): Eukaryota > Metazoa > Chordata > Lepidosauria > Squamata > Lamprophiidae > Boaedon > Boaedon fuliginosus. The sequence continues at coordinate 191,068 of JANHGC010005868.1, read as the reverse complement.
GAATTCTTCTTTAAAATTCTAGGAGACTTAAACCCTCAAAGATTTAACCAGTTGTTGGTAAAAACTAAGTTGAGTGTCTTCAGCCAGCCATTTGCAGGAATTTATATACAGGTACTCATTGGAAGCTTAGAATCTTATATTCTTGGGAGGGGAAAAAATCTCCTAAATATAATTAGCATTACTTCTGAGTAGATATCAGGATGATTATATAATTATAAATTCTTCAGCTTGGCCAGATGGTAACCTATTTTTGTCAAACACCAATTATTTTTTTTATTATTTTATTTTTTGGAAGGAGACTGAGATGCTGGGACTGACATGTTCGCTGTTGTTTGTTAATGAACCGTTAGGATTTCATCTGAGTTTTAAGATGTATTATTTATTATTATTTTATTTTATTAGATTTATACCCCGCCTCTCTTCACCCCAAGGGGAACTCGAGGCGGCGGTATTGTAGTTGCTCAGTGAGAAGCAGGAATAGATCTTAATTTGGAGGGCAGCTGCATCTACATCTTTTGAGTAGTGAGGCTCTACCAAACCAACTTTCCTTCCAAGCCTATCTTTCGTTCCCCTAAATTCAATTGCACCCTTGATTTTGATGTTCAAAAGTATCAGAATTCAAACTGGAAAGGAGAGGTGGAGATTGTAAAACAGCTGTTTTCATCCAGTAATGTTCCGACATTTCTTAAGAATTGCTAAGCATCATGATTCAAGCAGTGGTGGGTGTCTAAGGCTTAGTGGTTTGGTGGGGGGAGGAGTGAAAGGTCAAAAACAATTATTATTAAAAACATTAAGACAAATCTATGACAGTAGTGCCTTTATCCATAGGGGAAGAGGCAAGTTGGAATAACGGCGTCAGACCCCCACATCAATCTTAACACAGCCCACAAAAGGAAATCTGAAGGGAAATCTGAATGCAAGCAAAGGAAAATGCCAGGAAAGTTCTCTGCCTCTTTGAAGGGTTTGGGGAGAGAGAGTCAGAGCAGCGGAGAGGAGGATGGATGCCCAGGGTGGGTGAGAGCATGCTCAGTGCAGCTGCGATCCTCCTGTACAGGCGGTGAAATGGATTAGTTGAAGGGGGTGGGGATGCCAGAATCACGAGCGGGATCTGGCTCCACCATCTCGATTAAGGAAGAGACCTCACCCGGTCGATCCCCTGGCTGGCTCGCTCGTTCTCACCTGCCCGGCTTCCAGGCTGCAATTCCGAACGATGTATTTGCCTAGGACTAGGCAAGCCTTACGGTTCCCCTACGGGAGGATCCAGTGCGTGCAAAGCGCCCAAACCTCTCATCTCCTCGCTTCGCAGCCCCAGTAAGCAAGACCCTTGCACCTAAAGCCCAGGATCAATCCGAATTCGTTGGGAGCCGGGGAAGAGCCAGCCGGCAAATCTGCAGCGCCTCCCCCGGGATCGTCGCGGGGCCCTGCGGGAAAGCTGCGCAAAAGCGCAGCCCTTATTCCAAAACCCGGCGCGCCAGGTTGCGGAACCGCAGGGTACGGCTCAGTTCCCCCGGTCGCCGCGGGTGAAGTCGCGGGGAGCGCCTCCTCCTCACCTCGGTCCGGCCTGTCAGGCGGGCGTCCCGTCGTCCACTCTCGTGAAGGCGGCTCTCCCGTCCGGCTGCAACCCTCGCAGTCAAAGGCAGGCTGAGGCGCCGCCGCCGCCGCCCCCTCCGCCGGAGCGCAAAACCGCGCCGTTTCCGCCTTCAAGCCAGCGCGGGGAAGAGATGCGCCTGACCGCCCATGGCGACGCAGCGTCGTCGCCGCCGCCTCGGCTGAGGGGAAACCTCCCCGGTTTAACGTTCAGCCCCGGCCGCTCTTGAGTTCTCCCGGCCACGCTTCGGGGATGAGAGCGTGGCCGCGCCGTCTCTGGCTCGCCCGGATCTCCCGGAGGAAATCCGCGGGCTGGTGGCTAACCGCGCGCGCCCGCTCCCGTGTGGGTGATGCAGGAGCGGGGGCCGGAGCGCGCGCTCCCCCGAAAAGAGGCGAGCCGCCGCGCGTGCCGATGGAGGCTGGCGGGGCGTAGGGAAGCTCGGCTCCTACCAAGCCGCCCCCAAAGAGAAGGAAGTCCTTTGTTTGGAAATGGCTGCTTCTTCCCGGCCAGCTACCGGCGCCCGAGCATCGCCCTGCGCGCCCTTGAAGCCTTTGTTTATCCGCGGGCCTGGATCGCGCCTGGCGCCTCCCTGGCAAGCCCCGCTTGCGCGACGCGATCCTAACCTGTGGATTCACTGTCTTTCTTCCAAGAATTGTAGTTGACGTTACCTTAAGTTGGGTAAATGAAAATGTCTGCAAGAAAACAACCAGGCTCCGAGAGCACCCAGAACCCCCTCATTTCAACTCTGAGCTACAAATATTCTCCTTTTATCAGAATTGTAGATTTTTGTTCATGGTCCAAATTGTCCTTACGTGACTTGAAGAAGCCATCTGATGTGCAGCACCCCTCTGGTTTCCAGAGGGAAAGTGACTGTTCACAATATGTGAAAAAAGCAAATGGTGAACACCTGAAATAGTGAACACCTGTGGCTGCTCCTGTGCAAAAACACAGGCTATGTTATCAGTCAGGATCCTAATCGTACTTGCTTCTCTATCTAGCACTCCATTTAGCTTTCCCCAAGATTAAGTGGGTTGGGATTGGGGTAATAACTAATGCAGTTTATTAGCATAAAGCCCCATTTCTTCTCCCTCATCCCAGCATTGCAAGATCCACAACTTTTCTGAACGTGATACCTAATCATACTTCAAATATTGTCAATAGGGTTGGGCTCCTTTAAGCTATTCTTTAAGATGAAGGTTACGCCTATCCCTGAGGTGTAACCTTCATCTTATTATTTATTTATTTATTTTATTGGATTTATACCCCGCCTCTCTTCCCCGGTCAAGGGGAACTGGAGGCTGCTTACAGCAGTTAAAAAGGATACAATGAAATGGATACAATAAAGACAATATTAAAAACCACAATATAATAATTTAAAAGTACTATAAAACACAA